>JAQFXT010000067.1:0-102630 GCA_034683725.1 Strigamia crassipes
AAAATTTTTTAAAAAAAAAATTAAATTACCAAAAAAAAAAAAAAAAAAAAAAAAAATCTAAATCGATGCTCATTTTGTAGAGTCTACACGACATCGTCAATATCATTAACGATTCAAAAGACACCTGGTGTTAAATCAGTGCAGGACAAAATTCAGGTGTGGAATATTAAATAAGCCACACGAGGGCGCAAAAGGTGACGAATACAAATGCCACTTCCCCGCCATCTTCTTAGCTTCATTCATTCCGTTGACGTCATTCACGTTGTAACGCTCTGATAGTCATCAAATTCAAAGTGATCGAGTCCCAAGAACGGAAATTGAGTCCAACTTTATCTCTGTGCACGCGAGATCCTCGTTTCCCACCTCATTCCCTCCCATCTACCTTATCCCCCAATGCCCTTGTTAGAAATTTGTAGTGTTTTATCAAATATTAATATCTTAACTATGGATTAAAAATAAATAAATAAAAAAGAAATGATAATCAACATGAAAAATTAATCACGTTTCTGCCACCAGGGTGTAAAAACATTCATAATTTGCCCGCAAGACGGAGTGAATAATATTTTTAATAAATATTACACACGACGGTTGGTAAAAATTGAAATAAAACTAAATAAATTAATTGCAATTTTGACCGCCAGGCTGTAATTTACCTTTAAACTAGCTCTTTAGTCACGTGTTAATCCTCCACGTTGTTCCAAGGGCCTAGTAACTCGTCGTGAGCAACCTCAAAATGACACCATAACTGACAACTGTGCATTGTGGGTAACAAATTCCCCTCCTCTCGCATTCACTTTCAACCCTTGCAACACGAGCAACCAAGACGACACTTTGGCAACAAAGTACTAGGGGTGGTTGGGAGAGGGTGGAATGGATGGATGCAAGTTGGCATCAAAATTATATTTAATAAATCCAAGAGTAAATGGCAAAGGCCAACGACATGTATTAACTAGATGGCAGAGCATCCACAAACTCAGCACAGATGGCTTTGCACTCGTTTCAAAATGAAATTATGAACAAAACTGCAGCTTTTAGCTCCAATTTTCAACTCTCTTATTTAATAAATCACAATTCCCCTTCTTGTCTCTCTCTCTCTTTGTCTTTCCATATTCAATATGATGATGACAAGAGGGGGTTGATAAAAAGAAAACAATAAAAACACCACCATATTTCCACCATCATAATAGGTCACCATTCAAAGCCAATAAACTAGACAAAAACAAAAATTAAAAATGGCCACCGAAACACCAACTGCAATTATTCGTCGCGCACATTCCTGTCAAATTTACTCGACGTTTTACATAGCCTAAAAAGATTAAGATACCCAGAAATTGTCCGATTCCAGACTACTTTTGAATACACGCACACATCACGTTAACCGTCACACAAACATTCACAAGCGTGCTGGTATCTGTACACTCTTCTTTAGCGCGTCACCGTTGCTTCGGACAATCATTTTCCACTGATTTGTCTCGGAAATTGAACAAAAAAATTATTTTCCCACCATTTTTTTCTCTCCAGGTACAAATCACCGCTTAAAATCTTCCCACTAAATCAAAACACCCTCATTTTCCATTCAACTGATCTCCAATTTCATTTAATTGACAACTTTTAATGCCGGCTTTGCTCAAAAGAAAATTAATTCTACTAATCACCGAAGCAACTATTTTTTTTTCAATCAACAGCACTGAAAAGCGACACCTCCCAAAACCTCTTTTGCACTCACTACCCCTCGAGCACATACCCAACACTCCCCTCTCCACTAACTCGTGGCTTTAATTTCTCCAGCAATGATAGATGCACAAAACAGAACCCGACTTGGAGCTTCCATTAGCTGCGAGTATAATTCACTCTTATCATTGTCCGTCCAGCAGGCGATGGTGGGTCGCCAGCCATTTTTCTCGTCTTGGCATCAGGGAGCGGCCAAGTTGCAAATTAGTCAAATTCAACCTTATCTTCAAAGCAAACAGTGTGGTAATTGTGGCTTTCTTGTCCAAATTGGCCACACCTCACAATTTTCTCTTTATCTTCTCGTGTCAATGCTACCATAACACTGTATTATAAGCACGAAAAAGGTATAATAATAAAAAATAAAAAAATTCCAATATCATGTAAAGCAATACATTTTGGCAGTAAAACCCCCTGCCTCGGTCTCAGTACTCTCGGAGCCTTATTTTATGAACTTTGTTCACCTTTGACTTTGTCCCCCTGTTCAATAGCAAATTCCATCAAAAATATATATTGTATTTGCAACAATATAAATAACCAACCAAAGATAAGAACAACTTGTACTTAAACCAACAGGATGATAAAAAGAAGATAACCAACACCACTCCTCTTCATAAAAACAGTAGATAACAAAATTCCCAATGTCTACAACTTTTTTTTTATTTATTGCCTACACACCAGCAGTCATGGACGGTCACCAACAGACAAACTACTTCTTCATTGATATTCATCACTGCTTCTCGCTTACTGCGAGAAATAAAAAAAAAATTTAAAAAAATTAAAATATTTCTTGGATTTAGGAATTTTACGCAATTCAGTAGATCGGTCCTCCGCGTTTCATTATAACGCTGTGGGACTTCGCTTTAGAGCTGGATTATTAAATAGGCAGAGTAGGCACTAGACTATTTGCCCAAAAGCGTACAAATAAAAATAGACACAAAAAAATGGAAGGGGAGGTGACAAAACGCATACACATCAATGTTTTAGTACCAAAACATGTATTGTACGCTCCAAAAGCGTACAGTTGGTAACCCTAGCCCCACATCTTGACCGGTCTGGGCCCCATTTCGCCTCTTAATGCTGTTTTTTTTTTTTTAAACAAAATAACAACGACGTCTGTGTAGCTAGTCCACTTTCGGTCTACATCCAAAGGCATTTAATTGGTTTCCTTG
Organism: Strigamia crassipes; assembly: GCA_034683725.1. NCBI lineage: Eukaryota > Metazoa > Arthropoda > Chilopoda > Geophilomorpha > Linotaeniidae > Strigamia > Strigamia crassipes. The sequence continues at coordinate 2,901 of JAQFXT010000067.1, forward strand.
AAGCCGTTATGGGACAATTTCACTCCTCAATTGTTATAATAACGTATGAATTTATTGTGCACTTTATGCGTAATTTTCTACTGTATAACCTTCGTCAAAGCCAGTCACTTCCGTTTGCATGTAGAAGCAAAAGCAAGAGCAAGCAGCACCATTCCCTGCACATATATATTGTATGCAGGCTATCAAGGTGTTTTCTTGTTTAAGTACCAACTAATCCCAGTCATAAATTTGGATTTATCTGTCCAATATGGACGACAAGATAATTTCACAAGCTGATGAACATTGTGCACCAAAGACAGAATAATTCATTCTCCCAAAACCTCCCCTCCAGCTTTTACTTTTAACCCTTTCTGCTTTGCGCACTAAACAAACATCTTCAACTGACCCCTTTCCTCGACTGATGACATTCAAAATGAACATTTAGGATATATCTAACTCCTTGATCAATATTTCTTCTCCACCAGCAGTTGACTCGACACACACCAATTCCTCGCCAAAAGACTTGATCTTTCAACTTCCAATCCCAAAAAAAAATAAACTTTTTCCTCAAAATTTACGACATCCATGAAATATTTATGTCATAATTGAACATGATTAATTCAATCACCATAAACAGATTTTTTTTCTCAATTCTCTTTAGGACCTCTTGGGTATCCAATCTCGTTAGAGTGAGATTCTATTGTCCTTAAAAAAACAACATAAAATTTATATAAAATAAAATGTGCCAATGAACGACTTCTGATATAATATCCAGTGCAAAAGAGAATGTTCTAAACAGTTTATGAGCTCTAATCATTAATGGTTAGCCTTAGTTGATAACACTTATCAGTGAGAACAAAGGTTAAGATTTCATTACTAAACGCGTGATTTAATAAAACCTCAATCTGACAACGAAATAACTACCTGCCTAAATTGCATAAAGTGTAACACTTAAAGTTCAATTCAATATTTAAAACGGAACGTATCTTTTGATTGTGTCGATTTATGTATCTTTATGGGGTTATTTGGTGAATTGGCCAATAAGATGTGGACAGATTGTACTAAAACACAAGAGTAAGTTACCGTAAATGGTCAATCATGGTAAATTATGGTGTTCACAGCGTCTGTAGTGTCACAAACTAACAATTTACTATCTAAAAAAAAAAATATTTAAAAAAAAAGTTGGGCATTTTTACTTCCTTTTGAGTAAATGCAAACAAAATAAAGATTTTGCTCTTTTTTTTTATTACTTATAACACCAAACCTAATCTCAACCAGATTAATTCCTTTAAATTATCCTACAGAGACTATAAAACGAAGCAAAACTCAATTTAAAACAGACACTTATAATCATCTATTCTTATAATCTGCAAGTCAAAGTTACAAGTGAGCTAAGGCGAGTTTTGCAATGCCCAATTATCACATTATCCGCTATGTAATGTAGGCTTGAAAACTATCAACTATCAGTTGGAATCTCAAAACCAACTTTCTATATAATACATGTGGGAATTTTTAGCTTTATCTTATCTAAAAGCCCCACCAAAAAAAAGTAAACAAATAAATAAAAGTTGGCTCCTTACATCAGTACACCAATGATTTCTGCTAAACTCAAGCAGATACCCATTTCAAGTAAAGATTTCACAGTGCATAAAAAAAGCGTCTAAACATGGCCAAAATTTGCTATAGATAGTGAATTAACTCGCTCGATCGACTAAACAGAAGTGCCCAGTCAGCAATTTGCTATGTGCAACCAGGAGCGGGAGAATTTAACCAAGTCTTTCATCGTCTTCGTCACAAAATATGGCCGCCTTGGCAACAGCAGGCGAGCAGAGTAAAGGTCAAAGCAATGGTTTCTAATAAGTGAGGGTGTTTTCAAATTAACAACCACGGCGGTGATGCTGTGCCATGTTGGAGGCACCATGTGCTCTCAACACCTTTATTAAGCAATTTACATCAAGAGCAAAAGAAAGAAGAAAAGCAAAAAGGAAAAAATTGTCTGGAGCAAAAGGCGATGCCACTAACGTTTTGTTATATTGAAACGCTAAGCTGGCTACATGGGGCCCCCCGCAGGGGGTTCACTGAGGGGAAAAAGGTGCGCAAGGTCTTGAGTAAGAATGATCAACACAAAAGTGGATAAATATTCTCATTTACTTAACTTTTCAACTCTTTTAAAGATGGGCGTTTTAAATCCATCCATTTTTTTTTTTTTTAATTTTATTTATAAAATTTAGAATTTTTTAGAAGAAAAAATACAAAATTTAAAAAAAAAAAAAAATTGAGATTTACGACCCATCACTTGAATTGGCAGCTGATTCCCGTCCCCCCTTTTCTTTTATATTAATTAGCCAAGTTTCAAATTTCTCTGTCCGCCATCTTAATAATCCCTCATAAGTTTGATTACATTCATCCTCACCCGCCCTAATAATGCTAACAAATATAATAAAGAATTCCAAACCTACAATTTCACCTCCCCTGTGGAGACCGGAATTACATACTTTTAAACATGCATCTCAACAAAAAAAAAAAAATTTTTTTTAAATAATAATTTTATTAAAAAAATAAAAAAGAATAACATCACCTATAAATAACAAACAAATTTATTATGTGCAGAACAAGTCCCCACTGTGGTTTAAACAGGAAACTTGCCATTTTCAACACCACATAAAAATACCTACTTTCTAAATCCTTATCTTGTCCATTCTCCTTTTTTATTATTTATTTATATGTATTTCACCGCATAATCCTTGTAGTTTTCCCTTTTTTTTCCCTCTCCCTATTCCAAACATCTCCTTCATGAGCCCCAAAATGATGAAGTTTATGACTATCTCGTTTACTCGACCCAAAGTTCTTCGAAAAAACATTTTAAAAAAATAATTAAACACCAAAAAAAATACATTCCATCAATTTAATTCAATAAAAATTCAAAATTTGAAGAAAAAGAAGAAAAAATTCAAAATTTATAAACTTTTTATCAATTCCCAAATCCACTTTTTCCCCACCCATCCTCACTCCAATGATTTGTTCTTGGATTATTCACGAAGTGTTTTCATGATTATTGCTTTCTTACATATCCTCCATATATAAAAAAAAAAAAAAAAAATCAAAGACAGTCTATTTGCTTCAAGTGCACACAACCATCATGTCAGGCATCCATAATTCAAAAATGTATTCAGAAAAGCACTCGGCTAAACACACCAATGATGGGAGCCAAAGAACCAACCTCCATTTCTGTCATATTGGTCTCCTGAGAAAACAAACCTCTCTCCCATCACTATCGGCCATTTTAACTATTACGGATACAACATTTTTAAAGAGAGAACAATTCCTTACCTTAAACATCTCCTTCGTATAAATATCAAATGCCTTCCTGATTCTTTTATACCCGCAAAAAAAGAGTTAAAACAAATGTTACATACCTGCAAATAGACAAATAAAAAATAATTAATTATCACTTTAAATTAAAATTAAATTGAAATGCATGTAAATAAGGAAGAAGGAAGAAAAGGAGAAGAGAAGCAAAAAAAAAAAAAAAGTGCACAAACGATGTCATAATGAATCCTTATAAATCACGCGTTTCATCTCAAAATCTGACATTTATATCGCCATCTTTTAATTAAAATTTAAAACCTTTCACTTTTTCCTCCCTCAACTTTTTTTCTCAATGAAATTTTTTTTTTTAAATTAAAAAAAAAATACATGTAGGAAATGATGCGTATAGTGTTTGCTCTCAAAAGTCCATTGTGTCCTTTGCTTGTGACCAATAAATACTTGTCTGCCGCCATCTTCCATGAGATTTCATTCATAAATCTTTCAATGCTTGCTTTTATTCATAGCGAGGCATTATCATTCTCCACTTAGCAAATTGCCCTGTCTACAGCAGTCTATCAAAGTGCTTTTGTTTGTCTCGAGTGGCGAACAAGACGATGAGGGGAACAAAAAGGACAAGTAAAAGAAAACTTCCCCCTTTTGTTTTCGCGAGTGTGAAAAACAAAGAGTCGACTTCTTACACCCTTTCCAACACTTCAAATCAACTGCTAAGAAAATATGGACCTTTGCCAAATTGTAATTAATATCAACAAAACCATCATTCTTATTAATCCGACAACTCCTCATTTAAAAAATTAAACGGAAGAAAAATACACGCATAAAGTTATGGAGATAAATTTTCCTCACGACAAAAATTAACTCATCTTTGTGTAGCTCTATCGAAACATCTTCAATTTGCATTTTACCACAAAAATCAAACATGCGTATGCCGTTTATATTGTTGTAAATGCTTTTATAAACAGAATAAACACCAAAATCAGCTATAAACCATTACAAAAACTGCAAAAACGCAAGTGGTTTATGCAAATTGCTATAAATTTTTACGTTCTACAACCAAATTCAAAATGGCTGCCTCAAAACTTATATCGGTGAACATCCACCACCAACAAAAATGAGTAAAGCAGAATTGTGTTGAAAGAAATGGGCCATAAGTAATTCATTTGGTAGTTTTACTCGTAAAAGCCAAAAACTAAACTATAAATAAACACAAAAACGAAATAATCTGTTTATAGAAACAATAAATTTGATTTTACTTATTGTTTGATGGTTAATTTAAAATGGTTATAAAAAGTTTATTTTTTCCCCAACTATATCGCAATTACACACAACAAGCCGTCACTTTCCTCCATCATTGTACAAGTTCTAATCCTTTGAGACCTTCCATAATGACAAGGCACACAAATATACACTGGCAACTCTCAGCTGGTATGTCAATGATAACGAGACCAAGCGAATGCCTTTGCTGACAGTGCACAATGTGCTGTTTCTCTGGGGCCATTTTATATCGTTGCAAACGCTACCCATACTCCACCTCCACACCCCCTTTAATTCCCCGCCTTCCCCAATATTGACACAATAGTAATCACAGTAAATTCCTGTTCCCTATGTCACATCAGGTGGAATGTTGCCTCATATTATGTACAAGGGCCTTGGTGCAGCAAAGCAATTCGTGGAATGTTAGCTTGTTCAACGGATTAACGCACACATTCGTCACCAGAGGACACTACAATGATAAAAGCACCATGAGAAATGCTACTTTTTTTAATTGGCTACTGTGAGAAAGCAATAAAACGTCAACAACATCGCTCTCAGCTGCCAATAATATACAACCACAGTTGAAGTTACCAATACTTCCGGTAAGCATTTCCTGCGTTTGCCTTCAAAAAAAAAAATTTTTAAAAAACACAAGTGCTAAATCCCATAGCTCTTCAGACAGTAAACAAAACTTCCTATATTCTCTCATAGCCAAACTTGCCCATATGCAAAGGCAATATATACGCTCACTTGACTTCAGCAGTGTCTTCACCATCAATCAATATTGCCAACACTGGTGAAAGTTTTACTCTCAACAAAAAATCGACCTCAATTATCTTCAATATGACATCATTTTACGTAAACTTGAGTTTGCTGAGAAAACATTTTTAAAAAAAAAATATTTTTTTTTGATTGGCAGTTCACATTTCTATTTTTTTTTTTAAATTTAAATCAATGAAAACTTTGGATTTCCTACGTCACTAAACAGATAAAGTGTAACAAACATGTTCTTAAGCTCAACATCCATTGTAAACCAAAGTGAAATTAAATGGCAAATCCCATTTCACATTTCAAAACACAGCATGGGGTGTTATACCCCGATATTGTTACACCTATTCGTTTATTTAAAAAAAGACGAAAAGAACGAAACGATTATTTTATTGTTTCTTGTGGCCAACCAACACATCACAAATCAAGCCGAGTTCCACCGATTATTAAACACAGCAAAGCATCTTTATTCAAATTTTTCTCTCCAAAATGCAGGGGGCAGCCAGGTGAACTCACCATTTATTAATCCTACATTAGAGCCTAATGCGGCTTTATATGAGACCAGAACCTCGGAGAAACCACTCCCTCCCACTACTTCCTTCTGCTGGTATTAAGAACGAAAAGAAGAAAAAATTCCTACCATGGGTGAAATAAATCATAATTATGGCCATACGCTATTTTTCCCCAATACTTGCTAATTACTTAGCTGCTCGTTAAGTGCAATGGTGACTCCACACGGCTGCTTATTAGCATAAGTGATTATTGTGGTGCACACGATGGTGCTCCTGATGCCGAGACACCCAGAAAAAGAGAGAAAATGCATCTAATCCAACACGGGAAGACATTAAGAGGGGAATTTACAAGTGCGCATGCTCCATCTTCCTCTTTTCTCTCAAACTTTGCAGCTGCCATTAATCATAAAAATACTCTGAACTTGTGTGTGTAGGTACACACCATTATAATTTTTTATGTCATTTTTTCCCCACCTTTCCCTCGATCGGATCTATAAATTTTAATTTTCTTATACAACATCGAGTAAAAACTCGCTTCGATTTCTCTACCCAAAATAATAATAATAATAATAATAATAATAATAATTCGTAAAATTAAATGCGTATAAATTAAATTACAAACACGCAGCGTGTCAAACCACACTTTACGTGAATTTTACGTGAACCCTTCTTTCCGTGGACCCTATAACCACACTTTACGACAAGTCGACTACTAAATATTAATGAAATTTATTATTTTTTTTCTTTTATACACATTGAAATCTCTCAAATTGAAATGGGCCGCGAGTTCAACACATGTATCCTTGTCGAGTGCAATAAAACCTACGCAACATTAAAGGTAAATTCTAAGACTATTCTATCCCTTTAACCTTTCCCTCGCCCCGTACAATCTTTACACACCATCACTTTTATTTACCAAAGTAAGATACAATGAAATTATGTGTGATAACTTGGCAGAGCTGTAAAAACTAATTTTATAGTGATGAGAAGGACAACTACACCAAAGCCTATTCAGTTTGATGACACTCATTAAGAAACACAGGACATTGCCATTTTTGTCACCCCCTCAAGATGGGGAGAGCAAACTCGGAGGAACAAGTCAAAAGTGAGATGCTGGCTGCCTTAAACTGGTTAATTGCTCGACTATAATAATCATAATAAAAATGATAATAATAATAAAAAGTATCAAAAATTCCTTTTTTCTATCATAATTTTTTATGGCGCCATTTGCAAGCATTTTTCAGATAAAGGCAACACAAAAGACTTTGTGGCTTTTTTTTAACGTTAAAGTGGGAATTAAAGGGGTGAAAGTAGGGAGGAGAATGAATTTTTATAGTACTCTTGCTACTCAAATAAAAATTAAAAAACCATAAACATTTTTTTAAACTTTGATGCCATATTCTCTCCTGTAGATTTGCATGTAAATGATTTAAATAGGCCTACAGGGAGAAACGCAGGAGGAGAGAATACGAACAGACTATGAATAAACCTGCAAAATTTCTTTTGTCTATATTATAAAATAAAACTTTTCATGTTTATATTTTTTTCAAACTAAACAACACTTTTGAACAATTCATTGCTTGTTAAACAGCAATTTATATAATAATAAAAAAAAAAAACCCATTTAAAAAAATTTTTTTTTTAGCTACAAGTGCATTTTCAATATTAAAAAAAATATATATACGGTAGATCGAATAGCAGTAAAGACAGACAGAGGTTAGCCACGTCAAGATAAGTCAGGACGCCCAAATGACAGCAACCAGATGAAAAGCACTCAACACATAAGTATTTCTTCAATAATTAAACAAGTGCAACAGAGAGTAAATATATACGGCAATAAATTACTTGTTTTTACTAAACAGCTTATTATTTTTATGTAATTTTTTTTTAAATAAAAAAAATCATTAAAAAAAATCAATTCAAAAAACAAATTTATTCCTCCTGAAAAAGCTCATAAATCAATTATAAACCACATTGCTGCGGCCGTGTCTTTACTCGATTCATTTTTGATTGCAGCTGTCCTCAAAAAGTCAAATTCAGGCGCAATTATTGGACTAAAATTCCCTTCCCACTGCAGTTTTGTTTCAACTTCTTGGAACATAGAAAAGCAGCAGAGGCCACAAAACGACAAAAGCAGAAGACTCCCGTGAGGAAAAGGATCTTCGCCCTCAGCCTCTAAATGGCCATTTGAATCCAAACGCAAAACGAATGAGCGGCAAACGCAAAGCTGTTGGCTTGCCATGAACGCTTCACCTTCCCAGCCTCACAAACATTCTCTCCTCCACCTGTAATGACCCTCGACTGGGGAACGAGAGAAAGTTAAAAATAAAAATTCAAACAACAAAATTTAATCGTTTTTTATTTTTTATTTTTACTTAAAAAAAAAAAAATAAAAAAAATAAAAAAAAAACATTTATATTTAGTTTACAATTTACAATTTTCCAGAATAAAATGGCTCTTGTATCAGGTATTGAAACCCAAGTTCCACTCGTTGTAAACAAAGACAATGAGCAAACCAATAACCGAAAAAGGATGTGTTATTTTTTTTTTTTCTGGACTTTTTTTTTCCTTCAAAACAACTCTGTTGAGAGCAACAGGTTTCTAGAATTGCATATTGCATTCAACTTGCATCCTGCATCACTTGGACAAGTGAATGTCAAACACATTTAATTTTTTTTTCCTACAAAAAAAAAAAAAAAAATTTTTCCCACAAAAAAAATTTTTTTTTTTAAAGACCCACCGTGCTTTTACAGCAATTATTATTAAAAACAATAACCCATCCACGCCTTAAAAGCAAAAATTCCCCATTATCAATTAAAAATGGTTGCACTCCTCACAATTCGTATAAAACCTGACCAAACTCAAAGCGATCCTGCAGCTTTAACAAATTCAACACATGCTAACACCAACCCATATCCAATGATCCATTCTTCACCACTCCACACTTAAAAAATAAGAGATAGGAGAGGGGGAGAAAAAAAAATCACCAATCACTACGCATTAAAAGAGTTCTTTAAAGAAATAAGGATGGGCGAGCAAGCACCTACACAATGAACACGAAAAACTACTCTCAAACTCAACCCCCATTTCACTGATGAGAATTATGCTAACGATTTCTAGATGCAGCTCGCGGATGAGGAGTGCGGGGACCATGGGACTTGCGCGTGCCAACCATTAGCTATCAACCGAGAACCACGAATTATTTTTCCCGTGTAATGGAAGCATGTTGGAATTTCAAACTATGACCCAAAATCACGGCCGTCACACCCAATTTCCAGCACTCAAAATCCCGCACGAATAAATCTAATTACGGTATCAAAAATCAAAATCGCATTCAATGTGAAATGAATGGTAAATGCGCGCGGTATCGTCCTTCCCTCAGGACAGACTCAACGATTCCCTCAATCCCGGAGACAAGTGTCTAACCCCGCACCAACGACTAATTCATCTTTCGCACATGCGCATACATCTTTCCTGTTTCCGCTCAAAGGTGCGTAGACAGACAAACAGAAGAATGAATGAGAGGCGACGAGTTTTCACCTCCCCTCGTGAATCACGCGCATGCTTGAGCCGCTTGTCGACGCACAAAATATGACGCCACTCAACAACCCACTCCACCATCATCACCATCATCATTGCAGCCGTCGATGCCATCAGCGACCACCGCCAGTAGGAGCCACCGTCTGCGGACCGATTTCATGTTCCGCCTCCTCTTCACAGCACAAAGAACGAGGGTTGAGCGAATGGGTGTTGAAGCTTGGCGAATGAAATTTTACGACTGCATTAATTTTACCAATAAATTGATTTTTTTTTTCTTCTCTCTCTCGCCCCCCGACAACAACAAAAGCAACAACGCTAAAAATGCGAGCTAAAAATGGAAAGAGAAATCGACATCTCCGGGCTAGCCCGCACTGTACTGTGAAATGACGTCACCGCAAATGACAGGCAAATCAAAATGGCCGTTTATTTACATCCAGGGGTTGTCCCTGCAAAGCTGCGTGATGGGTGATGACATTCAAACGACTTGGGAAAAAAAAGATTCAATCTTTTTCAATTACAATTATTTTATTCCCAACACAAATAATATTTTATTTTTTTTATTTTTTCCCACTGCGATTTGTGAATTTTTTGCGCCAATTTTGAGTCGGAATTTTCGACAAAAAAATGGAAATTCTTAAAAAGAAGCATAAAAATGTATTTTTTGGTGCGTAAAAAAGACGAAATCTAATATTGCGTAATAACAAGTATCCGGGAGGCAAAATACATCAGCTTGAAATCGTATGAAGCCAAGCAGCTGTTGGCTCTCTTTCTCTCTCCAATACAGACAAAAGCCCACTACATTAACTGCTGGTGCCACCACACTCCAACTGATACGATTCCACATGATTATTACTCCTTGGAGTCTGCGTTGCCATGGGGACGAACCAACGCTCTCCTCTCCAATCAATACTGGCCAACCAATTCCCATGATGCCTCTCCCTCCTTTCTGCTACCACCACCCCCCCTAACACCCATAATGCACCGCCATTCCCTTAACCCTTTGGCCCTTTTAAAGATAACTGCACTGCACATTAAATGCATTCCTCCAGCGAGCCCAAAGCCATTACCCAACAAGAAGAAGATGGAGAAAAGATCAACTCCCCCTTTCCTGCATACGGCAACGCACCGAGCATCACTCGATTTGCAAGCGCCCCCTGTGGCCACGTTGTGGAATTAAACACGGTACTTGGTATTGACCCGCCTCTCAACTGCTGATCTATAATCTATGACGCCTCCTCATCATACACACACATACACAGCAAAGCGCATTACACCAACAAATGATGGCACAGCCACTCGAGGCCAAGAGGAGGGACCACCAAGAGGTCACAATTAACTAGAACGCCGCACAAGTGGAGATGGGGAGTCGGGGCTCCGAGAGGAGGAACCAAGGCCAAGGCAATGCCCATTTCTCCAGACCAAACGTGTTTAAATCACACGGAAATGTTGCATTTTCAGAGATCATTTTTACACGCGTTTCTCATCTTTAATGGACCACTTCTAAGACCTTATTATTAATTTAATCCGACCGAACGGCTATTTCGGCACACTTAATTACGCGTGGAATGTGTTAACAGCCAACCGCCACTTTTTCCGGCCTCCAAATCTACGATTCCGGCTCACTCCGTCCCAACAGTTCGCATTAGTTTGTTTAATCGTTGTGTGGTCAAATGACGGGCATTTTTATCCCGTATCAAAATCCTGGCATTCGTTCTGCTCGCTGTGTGACAAGTGATTGAGATTTACTTTTCGCAAATAAAAGATACATTTTTGTTTAACCAATTGCTCCGAGTGGTTCAAACGCGAATCGAAATGAAAACTTGCGCATTTGTTATTATTCACTTATTCCATTTGCAATAAAACTCGACCTCGTTACGAACTTGAAACTTATTTTTGCTATTTCCATCTCACTCCCTTGATAAAATCTTTATTTTTAACCCACGTTTAAAAATATAAAACATTAAATTAGGCTTGTTTTCCATCTCACGTGATCACATCACGCACAAAAAACAAATTCTTATTTAGCAAACATGCCAAATTTTAGCCTCACCCCCCCAAAATGGCGGATGATTTATCAAATCAAAACACTACAGGAAGTTCACTTACTGCAATTCAATCAAACAACAGATATTAACACCTTCAACCGCACACAGCACACAGCACACTCCTTTTGCTGAACTACCTAATCCTAATTACCTTTGACTGATGTACGCTTCATCCCATCTCATCCCACCCCTCCTCCCAAACAAAACGCTCGCTAATGGCCAAGGAGTATTCAGCCAACGCAACAACAATATCAACATCTCAGATGATGATGAGGCGTCAAACACTTTCGACAACACGATGACTGACAGGTCGTAAAAAATAAATTACCTCGCCTTTCAGTCAATCCTTTAGGCACATCCACCGCGTTTCCCCGCACACCCAGCCAGGACCAGCATCAACTCGCCATCTTTTCCCATCAAACGTCGCACGAAGGCGCCAAACTTAATGCGCCCCTCAGGACAATGTCGATACTCCTTGGTCGAGTGGCCATTGCTGGGGGTGGTGGAGAGAGATGATGATGAGACCCGCGAGAATGTTTCCCGCCTTCGCCGCCCCCAACCTAATTTCCGCCAACTGCCTTCCCCATATATCCACTTTCTTTGCATTGCACTTGCATATACAAAACACTCGCCATTTTCCCCATCCTTTGGGGTGGGGGAAGGTAAGAGGAAAAAAAAAAAAAAAAAAAAAAAAACAGGACTTCGAAATGACCGTTCTCTCTCTCCTTTTGGTCAACTAGATCAATGACTTTTTTTTGTTAGGTGTCTCGTGTCCCTGCTTCCGTTTCCTACCCTTGCACCCTCTCGCCATCTTGGAACATGATGTATTAAGGAGAAAACTCAAGCCAATATTTCATGTGTACACAATGCAAAGTGGAGTGCGCACGCCTATCTTTGCTGCATTCAAAGCAAATACGATAAGGAAAAAGCCAAGTGTGTGTATTTCTGATTCCAAGAACCCCCTCAAGACACCATGCACCCCTTCCCCATCCCTTTTCCTATGCATGTTTACGAGGCAAGGAAGGAGAGAGATGGACAAAAAAAAAATGTTTAAAAAAGAAAACCATCACATTAGCCATATATTTTGCCACAAAACTGCTGGATTTATCAAATTGAAAACAATTTATGGACATAAAATGTTGCAAAGTGCATCATCTTAGCTCTATTTTACACCGTCTTGTTTTATACGCAATTCCTCCTGCTTTCAACCTCCGCTACAAACTGATTCGCAATATATAGACTCGCGCAACTTATCCACAACACCTTGCAATGAAATATGAAGCAAAAGGAACGTCCGAGTTTTATGTTCTTCAAGATACTTTATCCGGCTCCCAGCCATGTGTCAAACACGCTTTTGTGATCACAAATGTTCCTCTTTTTTAACAAAAAATCAAAAATTTACACTATTTTCTGCATCCAAACAAGTATTCAAACATTTTTATTGCATATATTGTATATATTCTATTTATTTAATTTTTTTCCGCTCCGTTTGCCCAGATATCATCCTCTATTTAAACTTGTCACAGACACAGCAAAGACACACACGACTCACGCCCAGCCATTCCATGACCTTTGGAGGACGAGGGCGACCAAACTAGAGACATGTATGTACATATATATATATATATATATACACACACTCGGGGTCCAAGACCATCTCATTTGGCACGCGCAGGGTGGGCACCCAATCATAAAAAAAAGAAGAACCTCTACCCTTGTCTACCCACCTCATTCCCCTATCCAAAAATACTTGCAAATAGGGCTTGCTTTCAATTGGGAAAACCGCAGGAGAGCTTCCAATTCCCCCACCCGTACCACCCTTATACTACCCCTATTATATGTGTATGTATCTAGCGAGAGGACATTTTCTCCAATTGACCGTAGGGGGCGAACAATAAGTGTGTGGTGTGTGCGTGTGCACACCCAAATGCTTATGTGCCAAGTAGCACTAGTTTCGAGTAGTGTGGTTAAATGATTTATCAAGTGTGAAAAATTATCATCTCCGTGTCCAATGCTAATAATTGACAAATCGCAATAAATTGTAAACAAACACCAACCACCACGGTGTTTCCCTTTATACGAATTAGTTTTGCAAGAAAAATTGAAGTAACCGATTAAATGGGGCAGAAAAATCGATATTTCAGGCAATCATGGTATGGATCTTGCGGAATCCTGTTTAAGTCACTTAGAACTTATTACGTAGAACGTTATCGTGGTGAAAATCGCATAAAATGTTGTTTAGAAGTGTGGTAATTTCAACTTATAATTGAAATTAATGCTGAAATACTCCAAACCAATTTTTCTTTTCGACAAAAATTCTTGTTAATGGTTTTGTTTTAAAGTGATTTTGATTATTTAAATGTTCTAATATCAATTTTAATCAAACATAATCGCTTTAATTGAATTTAATCGAAATGATTGACCATGCATGGTGCAAGGACTGGGTAATTTTTGAAGCTAATTGACTGCATGAAAGACATCCGATTGATTGGTCTATAAAGTAATTAATTACATCACGATATTCCAAAATTTGTGGTTTAATGTGACAAATATAATCACTTAATTAATTGCGAAACAAATTTTTTATTGATCGTAATTGAACTATTACTAATTCTGACACAAAACACCAAACTAATCGACACAAATCAACAATAACTCACAATTCTTTCATACGAAAAGCCAAAAAAGAATTAAATCTTGCAAAACCAATTCAATTTCACCGCGATTATGATTCTGATAGAGATTAGGGCGACGAAATCACGCCTCCACACACTTCACCAATCCATCAATAAATATCTCCAACCACAAAAAAAATAAAATAAAAACCTCGAAAACTCCACAAAAAAAAAATCCGTGTGAGGTCTGAACGAGGAAATTACCCCGAAAGCACGAAAATCACAACAAAACCTCAAAAAATCACCCTTCGTGGCCAACTCTACAGGAACAAAGAAAACAACAAGGTGCACATAAAAACCCCCCTCGCAAGTCAAGCGAGATCCCACCGTGGTCGAGAATGAAAACTCTTAACCCAGCACGACATTTGGGCCAAGCTCACACGAATCAAGGTCAAAACACGAGCCTCGGGTGCACCGCCCCCTCTCCCTACCTTCGTTTTCCCGTGCTGACACCCCTCCACTTTCCACTTGCCCTCTCCTCTCTTTGCCATTGGAATAAATTGGCCGAGAAAAGAAGGCGATCTCCCGCTGAGCGAGCAAAGAGGCTCGGGACTCGGCCGTCCCCCACTGGCATTAGGCAGGGTGTGGGGGAGGGAGGGAGGGAGAGAGAGAAGGAGTCATTTTGTCCAAACGAGTTTGCAGGGGTCTGGTTCCTAGGCTCAAGTGCACAAAAGAAAGAAGAAAAAGATTTGGCCCGCGGCGGCCGAGACCATGGTCTTGAATGCTAACACCTCACAAAGCGAGCAAAACACAAACGACTATGAAAAGAGAAAAGAGCAAAACAGCAGCGAGAGAGAGAGAGAGAGAGAGAGCGAGAGCGCCTTCTTGGTCTAGCTTGGCGTTGGCTTTGGCTAAGTGCACGGATAGGGGCACAAAGAAAAGCTCAACTAAAATGGAATCAAGGATGACTTCAACCACCTTCTATATCATCGTATCAAAAGAAGGTACTCTCCGACACTGGGAACGCCAACCAAAATTAAAATAATCGATTTGTCAATCAAAATAAAATCGAAAACGGAAAAAAAAATTCCAAAAAATCGAAAATTATCGATATTATATAATTTATTTATTTTTTAAAAAATCGATAACGAATATTCGATTTCTTTTTTCAAAAAATAAAAATAAAAAATCGAAAATTGTCGATATTGATTGAAATGTTTGTTTAATTTTTCAAAAAATCGATAACGAATATCCAATTTTTTTTCAAAAAATCGAAAATTATCGATATTAATTGCAATATTTTATTTTTACTTCGAGAACATTGAATGTTATAAAGGGAGATTTGAGTGCGTTGGTGGTGAAAAGTAGAATTGAAAGCATAACTGGATTCATATGGACGATCAACACGTCGAAAATCAGTCAAATGACCGAATCGCGGGTCGGAGTCTCGGCTCTCAATCTCGACTCAGATGGCAAGACGCCAGTCGACTCACGTCACCCTCAACTCCGCCCCCATTTGGGGACGCACGAGACCCTAAAACGCTCTACGTGGAGCTGTTGTCACTAACATGACATTGGTTTTTACGAGGCTCTTCTTGAGGTACAAAGACGAGGAGCTATCTGAGGCGCATTACAAAAACTGCGCGCGATGGAATTGTCATGTGAGCAGCAACCACCAACATGTGAAACAAGACATTGGAAAAGAAAGCGGGGGAAAAAATAAAGGGAAGAAGAAAAGCACTTAATCCAATGCCCATCATTTCCACACGAGGACTCGTCCTATCATTTACAAATCTTCTCGTTTTATTGCCCGGCCAAATGAGTGCCAACCCACAGATTCGCGCGCAAAGAGCAACACCAAACTCAACTCAACCGATTTAAGGACTCATCAAACTCGCTGCAGAACAAGAAAATAACACCCCATAATACAATGCTTATTTAACGGGAGCACTTATTTTCAAATAACAACCGCACTAAAGTGTTGAGTTCGCTTTTTTACACTACATGCAATCAGTTATGTTTTAAATTTAAATTCCAAAACAACAAATAAACATTTTTTTTTCTTTTTTTTTAATTAAAAAAATATTTACAATAATCCAAACCCCCGAGGTGCACGTGGGATTAATATTTTGCCAAAAAGATTATTTCACGAGATAACAACAACAAAAAAAAAAAAAAAAAAAACATTGTGCTACAGGTGTCGGTCTATCCCCAAAAGTTAAAGGAATTTTTTTCTCGATTTTCAATTGTTTCGCGCAATGTCAATTCCTGCGCAATTTATCGCAATCACTCACAAGTTGACATTTGCCTAATAAGCCGTCGCGAACCCCGCTGGAGCCATCACACAGGTGTGGTACGATAAACGTCTCTCTTACAAGAGACTGATCTCTCATTGAACCATTACGAAAAGGGGGGACGGAAGTAGGTTTATCCATCCCGCGTTTCCCCCCACTTGTCGTCAGCTGAGAACAACACTCCCTCCCCCCATCCCTCACCACAATGTCCCCTTAACAAGGCGTCTTCCCGCCCTGGGAGTGCCATATTTCATGGCCAAAGGGATTGTTGGCTATGGCACGTCGTGGGGTGGCGCTGCCCCCTCCCTTTGGCGTTCCTTTGGCGTCCCTTTAGCCTGCCATTGGCACTGATGAAACCAATCATTTGCTTCGTAATCTCAGCCCATCCACATATGAACGCGGCAAAACCCGTTTTCGCGCAGGATCATCAACAAGTTTTGCTCGAGAGATGGACAGATATCACATGCACACGCACACAAACCAGCACGAGCTGACCCTTACTCCTGACCCCATCACAAACAATCGACTGGCACAAGAGAAATTTTTCTTCAAATATTTTTGACATTTTTTTTCTTATCAGAAAAAATTATGAGTTTTTTTTTTCATATTTTTTTTTTTTTTTTTTTTAAATTTTAGCTGAAGAACAAAAGAGGGCACTTGAGGTTAAACATGTTGGGAGTTTTTATTATTTTTTTCAGTCCTCGCTTAATTATTTTAAAAGTAACAATTTCGTCTGAAATTTTATATGATATAATTTAGTAATTAAAAGAACATTGAGATGTTGCAATTGCCACAACAATCTTTTCATGTATTTAAGCCTAATCGTATTTTTTTTTTTTTTTAGGTAATAATGTGATTTTTTGGTTATCAACAAGCATTCGTGCGGAAAATGGTTTTTATAAACCGTTAAATGTTCATTTTTATAAACGGTTTCATCTCTGAACTGTCAGTTGCCCATGCGCAGAATGCACAATAAGCACTTGTTTCCGATCGATCTAAACTTCAAATCCAAGATGGCGGCGGCAATAAACGAGATTGACGCAAAATAAACCACACCAGCCGCCATTTCTGCTTAAACAAATCAAGGAAAAACCAAATATGTAATATATTCGCTTATTTCAACCCCCGACTACCGCCATAATAATATTCAAAAAAAAAAAAAAAAAAAAAAAAAAAAAAAAAAAAAAACTACAATAAATTCTCGAGTTAAAATAAGCCTGGTTAGATTCTAGCCCTGATGACGTGTCTGCACACATGACCAACCCCTATCAACTTCAAAGTAGTGACGCATTACGGGCAGGCAAAGCAAAGGAACACTTAATGGCACCCAGCATGGTCATTTGCTCTTTCAATCTGCCAACCTTTCAAACCCAGGCAGGCACAAATACCCTCCTCGACTGCTGCCACCATTACTAGTCCACGTTTCCATGGAAACCTCAAATGTCCACTATGGGGCTCTCTGCCCAAGTCCACTGATGCACGTTTGGGCGAAAATAGAAAGGAAAGAAGAAAGAGAAAAAAGAAAAAAGAAAAAAGAAAAGAAAAAAAAAAAGAAGTAAAAGAAAAAAGCAGTTGCAAGCAGCAGCAACGCTCGCGCCTCACTTCACAGCACTGCCCCCTGTCCCCATCCACCATCCCCTCCGATCGCTGTCCATAGATCCAATCCTGAGCCCCAGAGCAATCTGAGCGAATAAGAAAACCCGGGGCCACAGGAAAAAGGAAAGCAAATATCATAACGATAAAAATAAAGCTGGAGTGTGCAGTTGCGCACATTGGGAAGCGGATAATAAGATAGAAACGCAGTCTCGGGCTTATTGTGCCAATATCAGACGGGAATGCAATATTGGAGGAAAAAAAGTGAAAATAATACTAATAATAATAGCAGTAACTACCGTTTTCTCCAAGGTTTAGGGTCGAATGTGTAATAAAACGTCCAATACATTTTTTTTTTTTTTTTTTTTTTTTAATTTTTAAAAGTACTCATTTCTTTTTATTACGGAAAAATTACTGCATTTAATTGGTAAAAAGTCGAAAAATGATTGTGTAAAAATCAGCTGTAAATAAAATACCAAATAAGTCCATTTGGCAATGGGAATGCTCTAATTACATAACGAATAATATCCACTTTCCACAAATTGACTTTAAGGTCGCGTTTTATACTGTTTTATGTTCATCTCATGTAACAACCATTTTTTTTCTTTTTTTTAAAGGAAAACTGCGATAAAAATAGTTTTTTTTCTTCTCCAATCAATTGACGATGCTCCATTTTTAATCCCCCATTTTGTGACGTCGATTTAATACCAGTATTACTGACGTCACTTGCGGATGCCTCCCGTCGTTTTTAAAACTGATTCTTAACTGCAAAATCATTAAAACCACGCCAAATTTGGCACTCAAAATGTTTAAACAATTTTTCCAGTGCATCAAGCAACAAAATTTTCAAATTTTCAACCACGGTTTATAATAAAAGAAAAATGAATGGAAAGCTGCTTATAAAACAAGCTGTTTAGAATGAGACGTATATATAGGTATTTGGAAAACAAGTCCCCTTTTGCTCGATAGACGAACAAAAACTACTAAATAAATCAGAAACACCTCGGAAACATGATTTACATCGAAGCGAGGAAAAAGACAAGAGACAGACAGACTGACAGACGCACGAGACAGGGCGCGCAGGCATAACCAACAAGTCAATGTGCATGAGGATACTCAAATTTGACAGTAAACGAGCGTGTCAGGTCGAGCATATCACTAAATGCCACTTTGTAATTCCCTAAAAGAAGCACAAATCACATCGTGAGCTTTGCACAATTTATGACTCGGGCTTCACTGAGACGCAACAAGAATTGACAGCCCCGAGTCACTCTTCTTATTTGCATTCTGTTTGCATGACACGGAGAAAAACTGAGAGAGAAAAAAAAAGCATTTAAACAAATTAACTTTTTACTTCTGTATTTTCACATTAATGATGCAATGATGCAATGGATGCATGGTAAGATATTTAAAAAAAAAATCTTTGCAATCCAAAAAGGTGGCTCCACCAATATTGTTCTTTCGAAATTAAACATAATTTAGATAAATATGAAATTAGATAAGTAATGATCTTGTTGGTAAATGTCAATTTTGGTTCAGACTACTCTAAATCATGATTAATTTTTAAAAAGAAATTACAAGTTGGCAAAGTTTGGAAATAGGTTAGAACTAGAAAAAGAAAAATGCAACGGGAAAAAAAAAAAAAAAAAAAAAAAAAAAAACGGGGAAAAAAAAAAACCTCAAAAGCTACATTCCTTACATTTCCAAAGCTGCTCAAATTACGTCGTTTCAACCCCTCAAAAAAATAATAATAATAAAAAATAAAATAGAAAATAGAAAAATAAAAATAAAAACTGTGCAGGATAAATTCCAATTTTCTTCAATTATCGACATTTGGTAACTTAAAAACTCATAAAAACAAATTACTAACCACATGTCATGTAAAGGTGCAACTCAACAATTACTAAAATTGCTATATTTTTAACCATTACAATTCCAATTTCAAAATATTCCACACCCATTCTGTTTTTTAATTTAAAATAAAAAAAAAAAAAAGTCTAAAATAACTAATTCTAAATATCTAAAATCCCACAAAAAAAAAAAAACTACAAATCCCACCTTGCACTCCTTCCATATTCATAAATCAACCCCCAAAAAAAATATCCACATCATCAAAAGTCATACCAATACACCCCATAATCTGTCAAAATCCTTACCCTACACCCATATTTATTTACCCAACTAATCCCAACCAAAAAACCGCCACCAAAACCCATATATCTCCCTCATCCGATGCATCAAACATTCAAACCAAAAGGCTTTCAACAAACATACACCACAAGCAATGAGAGCGAGAGAGAGAGAGAGTCATGTCCATATACACACATCTCTCGGGCCACATAAACAACACATGAGTCCACTCACTCGAGGGACTTCAAATGCATCATATCCTTTACAAGCACACACACACATCCTAGTTGCACGACCCTACTGTACCCAATCAATTAACCCTTAACAGAAATTCCCATTTACCCCTTTCAAATCCTCGCACATACTCGAGTCCCTTTGATGATGAGTTATTGCACCTCTACAGGTAGGGAACCACCTCAAACCCTACAACTGCAAATTAGTGAGCAATGGTGGACGAGCAGGCGACCCCTGCTGGTGTCCAGCCTGTAATTTCTGTCAATCTGTGTTCGGGACAGTTGTAGGGAGAGGAGCGAGGGGTGGGAAAGGGGGTGGTGACGAATAAAGATGGAAGAGGCACCTCACTATTTTTTCAGGCTTCTACGACTAACCTGTTATTAAGCCCGTGACTTGAGGAGGCGGCTAAACACAATGGACACGCTTCTACATGGCATGCCATGTAATATTCCATAAATAAAAGACCAATCAAGTAAATTGTAAATTTATCACCTTCATATATCAACAACTTTGTCCCGAAGATGTAGTTCTAGGAAATTCCTAAAATTTCGACGTTTTTAAACCATTTTTACTCATGCAAGGAGTCGAACAGCTCGTCAAACTGTCCGACTCCTCCTTTAAAAACGAAATTAACTAGCAGTAAATATTTTCTTTAATGCCTTAAATGCTCTCATCACTAACTTTACCGTATTTAAACAATAATTCACTTCGAAATCACACAAAAAATTTTTTAATAACCTGGTAACAACTTAATTGTGCTTAAATGGCACACTATATATAAAACTAATTAAAAAATAAAAGCTGACTACCTGACACTAACAACCTTAAAACTTCCCTTTTTAAAAAAAAATTTATTTTCCCAGGCCTTCAATTGAAGCGCCATACAGACAAGTTGTGTGCAAACATAAAACTCATAATAAAAACGCTCTAACTAGCAACAAACACCTGAGATTGTTTGGCTCTTAAATTTATGGACGAATTTTAGTACAGTGCCAACTTGATGAGCACGTGGAAGGTAAAGGGGTCTGTGATGGACAGGTTTTTTCATGCAATGTATATATACGTACGCACATGCAAAAAGCTTTTCTTTTCTTTTCTTTTCTATCCTTTGCTCCGCTCTTCGAGAAGACACCATCTGTTCACCCGCCTCATATCAACAATTTTATCACCCAACAAATCAACGTGCAAACTTCCTCATTACTATTCACTTGACCCTAGCACAACGAAACGCAATATATGGCCAAGTGGCAACGCAATTTCACCTTCAACTTTTGTTTCCAAACAAATGAAAAGATAGTGAGTTTGAAAAGAGTTGCTTTTCTGATTATTGCTAATAATCTTATTAGGAAGTTTCTATTCAACTCCTTTCAAACCATCTTAGATTTCAATGATAGAAATATTTTATAGATATTTTTCTATCTGATAATAGAGTTTGTAAGTGCAGAGAAAAATAATGGAGTGTATGGATGAATTCTTTGCATCCATAAAAACCAAAAATAAAAAATAAAGTTGAAAGTTATGCAACAGTTGTGTGCAGCAGCAATATTAGAAATTTTCTCGAATCCGAATCCTAAAAGGTTCACGAATCCTTCGAATATCTCGAATCATTCACATATAAATAATTATACCGAACAAAGGAAGAAAAAATTACTTCTATTTAAAAATTGAAACAAATTTAAAATCTGTGTTTAGAAAAAAAATGCGAAAACTCAAGTTTTCGAATCTCGAATATTTTTGAACATTCGAGGGATTCGATTGTCCCAACCCTAATAACTATAAAGTGGATTATTTTTTAACCTAACACATCGTTGTTAATAAATTTTTATTTTTATTTTTTAAATATTTGATAGAAAAGAAATCATATTTCTTCTTTTGTATGACTGAGTTGAATTAAAATCAATTGTTAATAACATTACATTTGATTTATTTTGAATAAATATCACTCCATTGCCATGGAAATGTTTACAAAATTAGATTTCCTCGATCAAATTTCCATTTTTTAATTTAAATTTTCACTTTCATTCACACACTTATCAAATAAAACACGTGTCGAATATTCCAAACCGAACGCACCAAATGCGAAAACTTAAAAAACAAGCGTTAAATGGATTAAAACGTGATAAGTGCATCGAGATAACACTACAATTGGTTAGCACCCAATACCTAAAAGAAATTCCCTATCTTTTAATGCATCAAAATCAATTCCCACTTGCACTATAAATTAAAACCAGTCAAACTATTTATTTGTAAACCAGGTGTTTATCTAACAAAAAAAAAATACCTCCACTTAGAAAAAAAAAACTAAAAAACCAGTGACTCATTGCATTATGGATCAACATGAGTTAAATTAGTTGTTGATTGCTCATCTAGTCACGTATCACTCAAACAACTTGAGTTTGAGGCGACCAGTAAATCACACTTTCAAACCGCCATCAGCAATCATCCAACACCTCACCTTATAAAAAAAAAAATTACCCTGGCTTGTGACACCCCTTCCCTAACCTCTAGAGTGGAAAAAAATCTCCAAGTTATTAAAATTCCAGTGTTTTAAATAAACCTCTTTTATGGAATTTACAAAATAATTTCTCGCACGCTTTCCCATAAGCAGATATGCAAAGAGATAAGAAAAACGCGTGCTTTTCAGAGAGAGAGAGAGAGAGAGAGAGAGAGAGAGAAACGCCAATCGCACTTTCAGCACGAGTATTATGAAGATTAAACGGCGTGATAAAATGAGACAGGTTCACATGAAATGGAAGGTAATTCCGAACCCCACCCTAATGACCATCAGAACGTACCACAGAAACACCCAACAACAGACGCAACACCGTTATTATCATCATCAAGAAAAATCAGAATTCACAAAGCGAGAAATGAAAACGAGAGAGAAATCACACAACTTCTCACCTGGTCACCCCACCGTTCGAAAACAATGCAAATTCAACTAGCTGTGACGCTTACGTGCTTTTTTGTTTACTTTTTAAGCTTTTCAGGCCGTTTCTCGCACGTTAATAACCAACTAAGACCATAATTGTAATCTCAAGTTCCGCCAATAGGTGTCGCAGATGCAATTGGATAAATTCATTTACTTAAGTGCTCGTTTCCGTGATAAATTAATTTTATTTTTTTTTTTTTCAATGTCAGGTAAATACGGTTTTAAAATTAATTAATTGTTTTAAAAGTTACCACATATTATTTTTACCATTAAAATTATTTTTATTTTTATTTTTTTAGAATAAACAATTTCAGAGCATTGCGGCGTAACCGCTGAAGAAAAAATCAGATATTACGTAAATTAATGCGCAACTTTACGCTTTCTCCTCGCGCACCAACAGTTTTCTTTGATGGCCAGTCGTGATTTACTGATGGCTAATTATGCGGGTCTTGACTCCCACCTCCTCCCCCATTTCGCTCTCCTTGAACCCAATCGACATGCGCATTTCACCTGCCCACCAATTACATCGGTTGGCTAAAAAGGAACCCATCAAGTGGGCCGTAATCATCAAATGGATACAATTGAGACGCAGCCTCGGTTGCTTTTCCTCAAATTTGTAAAGCGAGGAGTAATTAACCCGTTGAGGCCAAGAGTCGAGGCCAAGGATCAAGTGACCACATTCGGACCTCAATCGATACACGGCCGCCCTATAACTTCATTAATCAGTAGAATGGTCAGATTGATCAACCAATCAAATTCTTTTTCTTTTCTTTAAATTTATTAAACCGGTAACATTGATTGTTTTGATCTCTCGACTCTTGGCGGCCCGAATTCAACTTTTTTCCCCCCTCACTTTGTGAAGAATTTTCTTTAATCCGATTTTCGGTAATCCGTGTGGTTTGTTTTGATTTTAAGTTGAAAATAAAGTAAATGTCTGATTTAACTCGCAGTAAAAATCAATTTGATTACATTTTTCTTGACATTTGAAACATCTTAATTGCGTTATTTCACACGAAATTTACTATCTAACCTAAATATTTAAGACAGTGTGCACAAGCAACGTGTTACCGCACTAATATTACATCTCTAGCTTTGTTTACAACATAAATTTCGGCTAAAATATACCGAAATTAGTTCACTCCATCTCACAACGTCGCATGACCTTCATTGAAGCATTTCTCTTTTTCTCAATATGTCCACACAAAAAAATAACCTAAAAAAAAAAATACGTAAATACTATAATCTCTTATAGTTTCGTCAAAAATAAACGTCGTATCACACCCCTAAAATGCTACCTTGAAATAATAACGACAACAAATTATTTTATGTGCATCAACGGTCAAGTATTAATTAAACGAACCAAATCTCCCAATCTTCAAATCAAGTAGAAACCTAATTGGAGGTTATAAATTTACAGAAACAAAAAATAAGTCATACCGTATAAATAAAACTAATTTTACCGTAATAAAAACTTACCGCCTCCCGCCCAAATAATAACTAATAATTATTTCATATTTTCACTTCACACCGTATTTAATTCCACTCAAAAATGTCACAATTTTTCTTCCAAATCCGCCATTGGTCTAGCGCGAGAACTTGACATGACGTAAACAGAATTACCATTCATCTTAAAAGGCGAGTGAAAATTATATTGCCATCTCAAATTCAAACACCCCATAAAATATATCACCTCGGTCTGTAGTAAAGTCGTATTAAAAACACATCACATTAAAAATATATACGAGAAAGAGCGCGAGGGGACGCGAAGACGACGAACAAAAAAAATGTTTCAGAAACAAGGTCAAAAATAATTTTCCCCCAAACAAAAACATGACTGCATAATTAATTTAATTAATTTTCTTTTAAATTGTCATACAAAGAGTAAACAAACACAAGAAGCGAATCTATTTGCATTAATCTCGTTGCCAAATGCGTGCAAACAGTGAGCAGTAGCAGCCAACATGAAGAGATGATTATTTTCGGAGCACAACTTGGGAAAACAAGTCAGAAAATATTTTGGTGCACCCGCTTGCTCGCAAGGAGGAGGTTTCTATTTTAGTTTCTCAAATAACCAGAAAGAATCTCATCACTTTAACGCACTGACAACAAACCCTCCGACATGCAACAGTTACACAAAATGGATTCCAATTGAAGCTATCAGTTTAATTGCCATTCCTGCTTGTAATTATTTCTTTTTAAATAAAAAAATAAAGTTTGTTTCGCTTTATTTTACATTAAAAAATGTTAAATCAAATTCCTGTAAACTTTATACTAATTTCGTGCACTGTAAACGCAAAAATCGAAACATCCGAGTTTTGATAGACGGGATAAGCGATTAATATTGTGAAATGTTGAATGCGTTTGAATGCGCTAAAATGTTTACTTTTTACAGAAAGGATCATGGAGCTAATCCAACTTCCGTTGTAAAACATCCGGCAGCAAATACATTAATCTTCGACCCCCAAAATTTATCTCAACCACTCAAAACTAAAAAAGATAACAAATTTAAATAACCAATTTTCCGGGAAAGAAAAAATTAAAAGATTAAAAAATAAAAAATAAAAGCTTAAAAGAAAAAACGACATTTGCTAAATTCCATTTCCCCCTCAACATTTCATCACCCAAGTGACACTTTGTAATGACACTGAGCCAATTACTGGTTCAAAGTGTTAAACGGAGTCGCATTCCGAACACAATAAAATGAAGAGGCAAAAATTACAATAGACACGACTCGGAGAAGTTTCTAAAAATAAAAAGAAAAAAGAAAAAAAAGAAAAAAAAAAAAAGGAAAAAAAAAAAAAAGTAAATCAAAGTGAAAAGCGAAAAGCGAAAAATAAAAAATAAAAAAAATGTGAAGATTCACAACAACAAGATTTCTTTCTTCCAATCTTTTTAAAACTGATAATTAGCTGTGAGTTTGAATTTAATTAAACACTTCTTCATGGCTTTATCTCTTCTTTCCAACCAGTCTGCAATGATTTGCATTTCTCCTCCACGTATAAATTGAAGACTCCCTGCACATTTTTTCCCTCCTCAAATCCATTTCCAATTAACTCTTCTTTACATTTTAATCTGTTCCCACTGAAGAAAACTTATTAAATAAACCTAATAACCTCAATCAACGTCACTAACAAAAGCCTATTTCAAATTACTCTTTAATTATTTTAATAAAATAAATTTTTTTTCTTCCTACTTTAAATTAACCTTATTTCTACTTCTTGCTCACATATAAACGCCTGCATTTCCTTGTTCCTCCAAATTGTACCTCCCCACCTTCCCACCCCCTAAAAACAACAACAAAAAAAAAAAAAAAAAAAAAAAACCCAACAACCAACACAAACACACTTTTGATCCTCTTTTATCTCGTTTGTTTTTTCCTTATCAAACTCTTCCTTCTACTTTTCCAACACATTTCACACAAATTTAGTGCCTTACCCAAATAAAACATGCTAAAACTCAAGGATCCCCCTTTTTATTACAATGTAGGAGACCGAAACTAGACAAAAAAGAAGAATCAAAAAACCCCCTCTTTTTTTTTTTTTGTTAAAAACCAAAACAAAAAAAAATAAAGCACCCACACTATACATTTCAAGTCTGAGCATGCGTCAAAGCATCTCCTAAAATATCCTGCAGGGCACTTGTGTCTGGCATAGTGGCAATTTTTAAAATAATGATGTCAACTTGTGATAAATTTAGAGCTCCTACTCATAAACAACATCCACCACACTATATAACAATCTGTTGCATTATGGGGGTTATTATGAGTCCCAAAACTTCCACCCTTACACCTTTCCCACCTCAGGGGGCAGCTTAACTTAAGCGCTAAAGACTTTAATTCAACAAAAAAAAGTATAGAAAAAAATTCTCCCTTGATGAATCCAGTTTTGGAGGACATTGCTCCATTTTCCCTTGACGTATGAAAAATGATGCGGAGGAAAAGGGGTAAATAGTTAGACCTAGAGTGGAGTATAAAAAAATTGAACCAAAATGCTACAAATTTTATAATTTTCATAATAATTATTATTTTTTTTTTTAGATTTAATTTAAGCCTAAATTTGATTTAATTTGTAACGAAATAAAAAGAAATTCCGTTGCAAATTGTGGATATTCGCAACTAGCAATTTCCATTTTTAGGCCTATCCAATAGGAAAGAACGATTGCCAACTGAGCTCAAACAGAGCATTTTCAACCGATTTCTTTCCAACTCGTGTAGGAGGGGGTCGGTGCGAGGAGAAGAGTGGCAATGATGCAATTTTATGCCTTAACATTCAATGAAGGAGTATAGCAAGCAGCGTAATAGGCCATCAAAGCTTTATCTGAGTGCTCGTGTAGCAGCAGCACAAAGTCGGGTGCTGAAGGAGGAGAAAATCACTGCCGACATCACTAGTCGACATAACATCGACTGCACGCATCATCAGAACAAAACGGCTTCGACCAGACAAGAGCCGCCATTTCCCCCGCGTTTACATTTCAATAAGTGCAAATGGCGGTCGTGTTTACGTTCTCAGATTTACTATTCAACATTCCCCAAATTTCAAAGGTCGTATCTAACGAAACAAAAAACAAAAAAAAACTTAAATGTAAATAAATAAATAATCCTGACCGACTTCAATGAAAATAAAAACAAAACAACATCTAAAGCACGTTTCTTTTCCTTAATCTACCCAAACATCAGTTTGAAAACAATCTAAATAACAAAATACAAAAATTCCAACAACAAAAAATTTTCCAAAAAAAAAAAAAAAAAAGAGTAATAAATAATAAATAAATAAATAAATAATAAAAAATAAAAAAAATGGCTGACTGTCAGAATTAAATTAGAATAATTAAAACATTTTTAACCTAGGCTAAATGAGTATAAATTTTTCACCGTTGGATCAAGTCCACAAATGAAAGTGAAATGCTTCACATTTCACACTTCTTTTCCAAACTCTTTGGCGGCTTAATGCCCTGGAACCCATGAGAATTATATGCTGGCATGAGTTTGGAACCTTCCCCACCTCGCCATGCCATTCAGCCCTCGTTGGATTTGTGATTTAATGAGCCAAACTACAGACCAAATCAACATGAAGTCACACTCTACACAAAAACTCTTAAAACTTCCTCAAAAACACAAAAACAAAAAAATTACCCACACGCTCAAATTTCCCCATCTTATCCGCGTTATACAAAAAAATATAACACAAAACAAAAAATTATTTTTCCTCGAAAATAAAAAAATAAAAATCCAGCTGGGATTGACAAAATACACACATTTCTCCCTCGTCACCCTCTTCCTTCATCAAAAGTGATCGCACTAAAATGTTTAGAGCATGTTTCCATCAAGCCGCTATAGTCATACGATAAGAAGGTCCACCAAAAACGTATATTGCCTCTATGCATGATGAGAACTTGACATATACTAATGACACCTCCACCAAGAACTGTTCTTTCTCCAACTCCACAAAGAACCATAGCTCCTTAAAACCTCCCTCGCCCCGCTTCTCTCTCTCCTGACCTCACCCATCCCGTTTCCCCAAGCCAGGGTAGTAACAGGATCCCCCCCTGGCTTCCCCTCAATGACCCCAGAATGCAGCCCTTGGAGATTGCAATGCAAGATACCGATTCCTAACCAGTGACAGCAAATACTTTCTCACCAATTGGACGAGAATAAAAACTCGACCTCCACCCACGATTTAATCACAACAGAAACTCAACTCGGATCCCTCCCTCCCTTAAAATCAATTAAACAACTGAAATAACAAACCCGAGTATCCTCATAAAATAATAATCCCCCACCCCCCAACCCGAGGAAACTAAAATTTTTTTTTTTAATTTTAAATTTTTTCTCTAATTTCGTAATTTATTTATTTAAAAGAAAAAAAATTATTCAAGAAGTTTATTCACCTTTGCGAGTCTAAAGAAGGGGATCTAATCCATTTAAGAAGGCGTATAACCCCTAACACTCCCCTGCTCTCATTCTCAATAGCCTTAACCCCTGTCTGGTATTATTGTCATGGTAACCACGATCAGGTTACAGCCACGTCAGCTGTTTATGTGTCCACACCTGAATATTAGACCACAGATCACGGTGTTGGCCGTGTCCAAGTGACTCCGGCTGAAAAGGGGGAAGGTTTCTGCGTCCAAAGATTGCTGATCTCTCCTTTCAAACACGGCCAAAGAACGCTACGTACCCCCGGCCCGATGACTCTCTCTTTGCAGCTAATGGCCATGATCGGTTACCTGTCTGATACAGCGCTAGATACAAACCACAGACGAGACAGGAGTCGACCGACACCGAACCAAACTCAACCGTCGTTTTGCTTGTAAGCTGTGGCATCGGGCAGTCGCTAACACCTTCAATTCACACGCCTGCGTTGTAAACTCACGAGATTATTTACATTATCTCTCATTCGGTCGCTGTAAGTTTAACGAATATGAAATTTCCCACCGGAAAGCCCATTTATTTATTTTTCTATTTTATTGCAGTTTTAAATTCGCAACAATTGTAATCGTTTACTGGGAAAATAATTTTTAACGCTAAGCAGATGGCGATCAATCATTTATCTACTTATTTTTATTATTATGGCTGTATAATTAGTATTTTTATTTCCCGATGCAATTTTTTTAATGCTTATAATACCATTTTTTTTTTTTTTAAATAAAATCATTGCACTTGCGCATTTAAAAACAAAAATTCAAAATGGCAGTGCTGGAAATTTGTCACTTGCAGCTTGTTTGTGAAAATGGCCCATTAATTCCCCCCCGACCCTATCCCCCTTTATAAAAACTAGTCCTTAGTGCAGCAATCTTAACTGACCTAATAATCAATAAAAAATGAAGTAAACAAATTGAAATACAGAAATTTTAAGGCATAAAACATTGCGTTTATAATTTTGATTCAGTTATTTATACATTTTTGTCAAGCTCAGTTGTTTTGATCAATATTGACCAGTATTTCTCATCAATTGGTCCAATAATCACGATTTACTGCAGACCAGATTTATAAATCACAATGGTATTGAAAACCCTTGACAGTCTTTTCCTTCCCCTCACACACAGAACCTATAGTTGAAGAACAATTCAGTTGGTCACATTATTGCTAGAATTGACAGATCGAGAGCCCTTTTGTCATCCTACACTTGGTTAGCTATGAATTCCGCTTCCATGATATGAAAAACACTCGAGTGCAGCAGCCATTATCAATTTTCAAAACTAAATAAATAAATTTTTCTTTCTTTATAAAAAAAAAAAAAAAAAAAGAAAATTTAATTTATAAATATTCCATGTGTACACGTTGAAATTAGGTCGTTGGAACCGTCCTAACGTTCCAAAATGACCACAGGATGCATCGAAAATTGTCTAAAAGCCAGTTAAAGCTCTCGACTTGAAAGATCGACACATTTTGCGTGTAATGAGCCGAGACGTGTAACCTTTGTTCCTTAACACCGAAGTGATTACTCCGCTTAATTCCGATAACAAACGATACCCATAGCCGTTAACTTCTAGCCCTTTCCTTCCTTAAATTCTCCACTAAATCAAACACCCTTCAAACTTATTTCCATCTTTTACACAACAAAACCCGGAGCAAAGTCTTAACTTCCTAATCCCTCCTTCTCCCGCCAACGGGCGCCATAATGGGCCCAGGTGTTGGCGGCAATTCTGGCCAAGAAAGCCCGCCTTATCTCCAAGCACAGTCCCACCTACCAGCTCGACTCAAGATTGGCAACCTCCCTTCTCTTCAGCTTATCATATGTATTAAATTCTGCAATCGTAGGTCTTGTACTTCATTGGGCTGGCGGGCAATTCTAAGCAAACCTCCACTTACTTTACGAATTATGTTCCATTGCTCACTTTTGACACCCACAACCGCTGTTTTAATTCACGCTACAACTTAACCATTCTACTTCTTTTTTCTCTCCCTAAACTTTATCATCATTTAACGAGCAAAACATGCCAATTTTTACGTGTATTTCCCCGCAAATTATTCACCAACAAATCAAAATTACATCAAAATATTTTCCAAATTTCTCGCGTATTCATTTCTATTTTCGAATAATACAATTTAAAAATTACTTAGCGTAATTGCAAGACAAGTAGTCATAACAATCGAGAGTTTAAATTTGAAATTTACTGGATGCAGTTCCTATTTAAGTTTAATGTAAGAAGAGAGGGGGGTAAGGGAATCATAATAAATTTAAAAAAAAAAAAAAAAAACCAAACAACCAAAAAAAAAAAAAAAAAAACAATTGAACAAGTTTCTTATGACTGATGGAGCCGAAACAAGTACAATAATTTTCAACTACTATTAAATTTAATAAAAACAAATTTTTCTTTATTTATGTTCACACCCCTTTAAATAGATATAACAAAAGGAGTCGGCTTTACAATTGTCAACATACGTTTTGCATCATTCACCTGAATAATTGCTAAATATTAAAATTCCCTTTACACAACAACCCTTCATCTGTAACCGAGTATACAAATACAAACATTTTTATATCTCCTAAACTACCTAAGATAGCTTAAAAAAAAAAAAAATTTCTAAAAGATAAGAAAATTAAATTTTATCATTATCACTCAACAAACAGTAAAAACGTCACACTTCGCCATTTTCCCATTGGTAAAAAAAAAAAGGAAAAATTTATTTCAACACACATTAAAAAGTGCAAAATATAAAAACATAGGTCTGTCAACGCCTATTATATTGTAACATAACTTAAACCTTAACTCAGTATCGCTGGCCTGCATATAAATAACCCTTTTAATTTAATCTAAATTGAAATCCTTCCGTGTACACAATGTCAAAATGCAGTTTTGATGTCTCGGGACATGAACTTACTTCAAATTGCAGTTCAGACTTTTTCTGACAGTTCAAAAAAAAATATATAATAAATAAACACATTCAAATTCCTTTTTATTGAATTTCTACTTCCGTTTTATTTTTTTTATAACCCCGTAAATTATTTCCCATTTTCATGTAAAATTTAAGACCCACACAAAAAAAAAAAAAAAAAAAAAAAAAAAACCAACAAAAAAAAAAAACATTTCGACATTGATTTAAAATAAATGACTGCAAAATAAATTAGTACCGAAACACTTTTCTTCCCGAAATTCAAATATTTATGCAAATATCAAATCCCGAAACCCAAATAAAACTCAAACAAATGCATCAATAAATAAGTAAAATACATTTACGCCATATTTTTCCACCAACTTAGCTCCAATTCGATTCAATCATGAGAAATTATCATCAACTACCAGATGTTGAATTTACATCTGTTTTCACAATTGAACAACTCAACTCGATGCACTCAACCCCATCAACACGAGGAAAACCCAACAAACAATCCCTAGAGGAAAAAAAACAAAACGAAAACAAATAAAATAAAACGCACGAATTTATTTCATATTTTATACCATCAACCACATTTTTGCCCTTACTGTTCAATACATTTTGCATTTGCATTAAGTCGCCATAGCAACCGTCGAGTACAAGAAAACTAGCATTTGCTTCAATTGAATGAGAGAAGCAAGAGCAACACACGCCAGGGCAGAAAACGAGTCCAAACCTAGTCCAATTGTGGACCGAGAATCAATAGAAGCGGCCAAGCGAGGAGACGGCAGGCCGAGAGTGGGCAGCCGGCTGGGGACCCACTGGGGAATCGAGGCGAAAGGGAGAGAGAGGGCCAAGTGGCTGAACCGACAGGGCCTTTACCGGGCTCGGCCTTGTCGAATGCGCTGCACTAACGGCAGTGTGATGGATGAAATTCAGTCCACTGAACCACACTTGAAGAGAAAAGAAGAATTTATATTTTCGACTAACGGGTTTTATGAGAAACTTGGGAATTTAAGCTGTTAAAAAACTTCTTAAGTTTTAACATTTTTATCTACAACGATGAAGGGAAAACTAGTACAAAACTAAAATAAAATATCCGTGGACATTAAAAAAAAAAAATTTTTTTCTGAAAAGAAAAATCGATGGACTATAATCTCAAAGTTTTAGCCCCGAGACAAACTATGCATTATACAAGTAGAACTTTGTCGCAATCATGTCGCGTCCTTTGTTATTAGCGTTCCACTTTGGTGCAACATCTACAACAAACTGATACACATACTAGAGCAGCAGCGAACACCACCAGTCCGAAAACGACTCTTCTACTACCCCCTCCTTCCCGTGTTTGAGGTCGCGGGGCCGCAGAGCGGCGCAGCCCGCCTTGTTGGGTCGGCGGTCGCTCGGTCACTGCTTCGTTCGCGTTTTAGCGATAAGGAGAAACAGTGCCATATACATTTTTATGTTCAACTCTCGATCTGGTTTTACGTTTTACCGAATGGGCAAGCATACTGAGTGGGAGGAATTTATAAGCACTCGGTTCATCAAGGTTAACTTGCAATTATTTCCAAGTAAAACCCGACTGAATAACACCAATTTTTTTTTCTAATATTTTTTTTTTTATATATATACTAATTTCATAGTATCTTTAAACATTCCCATTGCCAGAATATAAAATATCACAAAGTATCTGTAATTTTCGCTCCAAAAAATCCCCCCAAAAAAAAAAACATATATATAAATAAATAAAATATTAGGCCTATTTTTTGTGTCGTTTCAGATTGTTTATATTCGCCAGTCTTAATGCGAAATTAAATGTTATTAAGAAAAAAAGGTATCAAATTTTTTGGTTTTGTTTCAGATTGTTATCAATTCCGGTGAGAGTTTGAATGAGTAGGTTTATGTTACACACGGTGGGAATAATTTATGTACCGCATGATGTATTGTAGATTTAGGATATAAATATACTGTAAACACAATTTTCCCAATCAACGAGTCAATGCATGTAACCCGTTACAAAATAATTTGTAACGAGATTTAATCAGAAATAACGCAACAGTTAAAAAAAAAATTAAAATTAAAAATTAAACTTTAAAAATAAATAAATAAATAA
The DNA here is from genome assembly GCA_034683725.1 of Strigamia crassipes. Lineage (NCBI taxonomy): Eukaryota > Metazoa > Arthropoda > Chilopoda > Geophilomorpha > Linotaeniidae > Strigamia > Strigamia crassipes. The sequence goes on from JAQFXT010000067.1 coordinate 37,049, forward strand.
ATAAACACTTGAATTTAAATATAAAAAAAAAAAAAAATTTAAAAAAAAATAGAAAAAAATAACCTTCGGTCACTTTTAGGCCATACTTAAAAGCATCATTACTTGGCTATAGTCCCGGCAGATTGATTTAAAAAAAATAAAAGGAAATAGTTGGCGAGAAGAAAAAGAAAAGCGAAAAAAGAAAATGAAAGAGAAGGAATAATATGATTGGAAAATGTCGCTCCCCCGCCACAGAGCATTTCGAGTGCTGTCTGTCCCCCCTCGAATATGATCATAGTCATCAAACGGTGGTGTACGATCGTGCAGTTGGCGACAGTTGCGCACCAAACCACCACGCGGCGCCGAGACACCCCAGAAAAAGAACCTTGAAAAATCCAGGATGAAATGGTTTCGAATAAAAGTGGACTATAGTAAGCCGAAACATGTAATAAAACGGGCTATGGAAACACAGTACACGCACAAATTGAGGAAAATCCAAAAACACGGTTCACGCGAGATGTTACACCCGTACGGGAATCGGTGTCGAGCCGGGCGGCGCAACGAGCAACCGCGGTCGGCACATAATGCGGTTGATTGCCGGTTCCGAGTTGCGGCCGTAGTCGAGAGCGACTGGGATCGGAAGCGAATGGCGGAGTGGCGGAGTAGCGGAGTAGCGAACAGCGAACAGCGAACAGCGAGCAGCGAACGGCAGGATAAAATTAAAAGTGTTTGCGGGCGACAAGGCATTATATGAGCTGACATATTATGAACTGGCACTCTCTTAAGTTTGACAGATGAGGATAGAGTATGAACGGGCGTCGAGTCCCGCCTGACAGCGGGGTTAGCGCGTGATGAGCGGGCGAGCGGGCGAGCGGGCAGGCGAGGCGAGGTGAGACGAGACGTAGGCCGTGCTGTGCTACACCCCCCTCTCGACGACTGGCCCTCAAACATGTCCGCGCTATGACACCCGTCAATTTAGCTCACTTCCCTCGAGCTGAGCGTCGACACTTTATTCCGCGATTCGTGGCTCGCACGTCGAGACAAAACGACAAGAAAAATGGAGGGGAAGCGATCAGATCGTAGTTTACAACGGCATTCAACATGGCGGCGTCCATGCGATCGGCACATTGAATCAGAGTTGAGAGATATGAAATAGCACGACTCACCTGTTTTTTCCTTGATTTCACAAAGAACGCTGAACAGTGCTGGTTTCATTCGGTGGCAGTTTAGCGTATGTTTCCTATGAGAAAAAATGGCAGGAGAATTTTTAAGACGAGTAACGTTCTAAGTAGACCAGTCATTTACCGTGCCGTTTCGTTTGCGTACCTCGCTTGTGCTTCGTCCAGACTCTGATCAGTAATGTTCATAATTTGCTGTAAAATTTCCCCGATGTCTTGCTTTCGGCCATCGTCGGGGTTCGTTGGATCCGTCGGTTGCGGCAAGTAAGGCGGCTGCGGCGGGAGACCCGCCATGCTCACCGGGTGATGTTGAGGGTGCATCATTCTTTGTTGATCGTCCATATTTCTCAACCCACCCTGGCTCGTTCCTTCTCCAGATTTTTGCTCCGAATTACACGACCAATTCACGGCACACAACAAATAAGACCATCCATAAAAGTCCTCGTCGTACACAGCGTAGTAAACTGCTCTTGTGTAGTAATTGAGTGTTTTGATTGAAATACTTTTGACGGACAGCAAGCGGCTTCGGGGTGGGTTGAACGATAATGCCAGTCAAGTCAATCCGCCATAAAAGATGAGCTGAAAATGTGACGCGGAGAACGTAATTTTCCTGCTCTAGCCAATAGTAGGCCGTGGCTCGCGCTATTTTTGTGCACAGTCTGCCTGCCAATCACAGTCAAATAATGTCAAAGACCTTCACTCTAGATCCGCCTTCTTTCGTGATAAATGCTCGACGGATGTGACGTTTTACGCCGTGCGCACGCGCCTTCACTACCGCAATGATGGCGGCGGTGTATCCGGTTCCGGCCTCGACTAAAACATCACAACAAACTCAGATTGGCTTTTATGAGATGCTTTTTCGTGCGGATTTATAACTCTTTCACTTTTTACTAATAATTGCTTAAGCATAAGGTAAGCTCATTAAACTTGAGGGTAAGTTTAGCCTCGCTGATCAAGCTTTAATAAACGCTTTTCAAGCATCTATGTAATCTTGTGTTCCTTCTCCATTCAACTACTGTAGTTGCTGATTTAATATTCATTTTGTGGACTGATAAACTCTTCTGGCGGATAATTTAACAGGTTTGGTAAGAAATCTGCACATTTTTATTCCATTATCAGGTATCTGTGTATAATATATATGTATATATACATATATATATAAAAATATATATATATATATTAACAAATAAAGGAATTTCTATAAAACGTGTTGTATGTAAAAGTTAAAACACGTTTCAAGTTTAATATCCTTTTGTTGTATTGAATTAAGCGTGTGAATTACGTGGAAATAAGTTTTACTTGAATTTACTAATTCCTTTGATACGTAAAAATTCGATCCACAGAAATATGTGACTAACATATTTAATTCTACTCTCATTGGCCACGTTTTAAATCAAATCTTTTAAAAACATTCTGTTGCGGCATAAATTCCTACCAATTTTTTTTTATTTTTTATTCTTTTATGGAGGGGTCTTCCATTTGAGCCGAAATTAATTTCATTTTCTCGATTTGCGCCCAATTGTCAAATTTTGCCATTTCCTCTCGAGTAATTGGCTTGTTTTTCACGCCAGTTCACAAGAGCAAGCAAAAGAATTCTTCATCAGGCTGATGAATAATCTAGCACAATGCCATTAAAATACCCACGGATATTAAACAAACTGCCAAGATGGAGCGCGAATAATCTGATTACAGATGCATTTTAATTACAAATAAATGAAGAGACAAAATAACTTTAGTTTATGTGTCTAGATTACATTAAGTTCGGTGTTACTTCATACGATGAATTTGCAACACCAACAACTCTTGTTGTTTGCTTGTGCCTTGCCTTCTAATTACATTTACAACTCAATTCCTGAGCAATGCAACGCCAGCGTCTAATCTTTTCCCATTCCAACAATTTTCTATTCTTCTAATTATGAGAAAATGATGATGCTTTCAAGCTGAATAGTTAAAACTAAAATGGCACTCGCGCCAATTTGCATTTAAACTTTTACCTGATTTTTTTTCTTCTTTCCTTCCCTTCTTTCTTTACTTTTACTTCTCATCTAACAGCTTACAATCTAGCTAGTCAATTCCCGGCCCACAAGTAAAAACCCATCACAACAAATATTTGCCCTCCTAGAATAATTTCGGCTCTTTTTCTCATTTTACAAAACGCTGCTGAACATCTCAAAAGACAGTTTATTCAAAACGCAACTTCATTTCGCCATCAAATCCCCGACATTATAGGTGTCTCTCATAATTGTGCTGGTTGCTTGTGATGATGTTGCCCCCGTGTACAGCTTCCCCGTCTCCACATATGTCATCAGTCTTAGACCATGATTGCTTGCCATGACACTTGATGCTCCCTTCCTTGCATCTGCTAGATAGATCCCCCGACATCGTTCCTAGCACACGCACAAACAAGTTACCTGCAAATCTTTTTTTTTAAAACAAAAAAAAAAACAAAAAAAAATCCAAACTTAGCCAATGAGTTCATTTGTCCGACACAACTTCTATATTTTGTTTGTTGTTTATCTTTAATTCTTTAAACTTATTTTAAGGTGATGAGAGTTTCTGCCAAAAACAACAAGATTTTGCCCACTATTTCTTTTTAAACCTCAACTCCCTTCTTCCTACATCTGGCTAGAACGTTGCAGTCTGCTTGGCCCTTTGCCACAAGTGCAAGTAGGTAGAGCCCAATACATCTGGAATTCCATGTGACCTTTTAGAAATTAACATTGGGGTAGGAAGTAAAGAGGATCCCCCTTGAAAACTTCCGAACTAAAAGGTTTGATTTAGTGTTAACAGATTTATCAGTCGTCTCGTGTCAGACATTAAATATATTTTTTTTTTGCTCTCTGACTCGAATCAATTCACATTAATATTCGGAATATGATTTTTTTTATGGTTTGTTCACGTGGGTTTAATTTTTGCAAGTAAAATTAGATTTTTTTATGGTTTTTATGGTTTTTTTTTTTTTGGTACCTGGTGTTTGAGTAATTTTATTTGTTTTATTTGAGCAAATATTGATGCGAGTGTGTTTGTTTGTTTGGGTTGTCTTAGAAGGAAAAAAATACAAGCGATCTAATAATAGACAATTTGCGTCTAAACCCAAATAGTCACCAGGCAACTAAGGGATTAGAAATCACCAATTTGGCCCGAATTAGTTGGACTAAGATTAGTATGTTGGCATGGCAAAATCTGAGGTTGCAACACCAAATTTCTGCAAGCGGAGTTGGACAGATGTGGGCTGTTCAACTCCCCACTAAAAAAAAAAAAAAATTCACGATTTAAATTTTTTTTTTTAAATGAACCAATTTTAATGATTCGCAATCCATTTATTCATTGGAATATCCTTCTGACACAATTTTCACATAGTCTGGACTAAAAATGAAAATAAAAACCATATTTCATTTTCTCATTAAAAATTAAAGTTGAAACTCGCTCAATAAAAAAAAACTTCTTTTTTTTTAAAAAAAAATAAAAAATTGTTGTTGTTTTTATTTCCGTATTTTTTTTTTATTGACTTTGAAAAACGCCACACAAACGTTCAAAATTCTGCACGTGTCATGAAATCTCGTTTGTAGTTCGAATTCGAATTTGAATTCAACAAATTAATAAATTGAGAAAATAGGTAGAAAATAGTGTTTTACGGTTATTTAAATTGTAAGCATTTGCTCAACGAGAAATTTCATTGTGACACGATAGGGTTGAATGAGAGACATATGGCCAGAAATGTGGCCAACTTCCTGATTTGACAAAAGCGAGCATTTTGCCTGTTGTCGTCGCCACATTAAGTTATTATGCAACTAGAAGGAAGTGGGATATGTTTTTCTATTGAGCAGACAATCTCCATTCAAAGACAGAATAGTGAACATATGTGGAAAATGCTTGATGAAACCTGTACATCTTTGTCTCTTTCAGGAAATGACGAGTTAACGTCGTACTATTTTCCTATTCATTTCTATCTTAAGCCGGCAAATAATTTGGAATAAGCTTTTCCTAACTTAAAAAATATATCCTGCATTGCAGGAAGATAAATTCTTTAAGTACAGATATCGCTTTTTCCTGCGTTATTGCTGAAAACTTTTCCTTATTGTCATGTCCTCATCAAGGACACAATTCAAATGGTTTGAGAATAACCTGTTTTAATCATTAAATCGTTTCCTGTTTACAGGTGCTTATGCATTGATTATATAGAAAATGGCCTTTTACGATGATCCGCGCTTTTTATTGTCGCATATACGAAATTCGTATATTACTAGTGATGATACTGGGATTTGCGAGGTGCTGATGGTCAATGAAAACTGTCCTGTAAAGGTATAAAATAACAAAATTCAATTAATTAACTTATACAATTTATGTGAAATACAGTTACCATAATTTTATTTTTTAAATTATAATTTGTATCGAAAGTAGGCCAATGATTTAAAAAAGAGAGGAAAATAAAATGTAAAACATTTGAAAATAGAATCATTTTAGAAACATGTTTATTTTTATTACCTAGTTTCGTTTTAACATTTTGAGTTAATCGTGACAAAGTTAGAATGTTTGTGTGTTTTTAATGCACCAAACGGTTATATAAAGCTTTCCCATCAAACCATAGAAAATACGAGCGTTGTTGGGACCTCGAATGCTTCCGTAGATGGAAAAAAGTTTATGAATTGATGTCATTGAATTGAAGGAAAAAAGTACCTAACAGAAAATGACCAATAAATCGTCTGTTTATGATCATTTAAAACGTTTAACAATTTTAAAGGTTTTTTTAGGGTAATAATAATGAAAATGGTGATTTCCATTTAAAATAATACTAATAATTATTATTATCATTATTGAGACGCTTATTAAATATTAATTATCATCTATCATTGGTTTTGATAGTATTTGTTTATAATTATAGCAAGCTCATCAACCTTCTTTACATCCTTCTTGGACGTTTGATTCGAGTGATAGTGGTTTAGAGTCGGATACAACCGAATTGTCTCATTCGTACGACATTGCTTCGGATATGGATTACGCTATAAGGTCGAGATTATACATTCTGGATAATTTGATGTTTTCAACAACTATTGTTTTCTGTTATTAACACACAGGAGGCGATCGAACACTGCACAAAGGCTGGATAAATTAAAAAAAGAGAGGAAAAGTCAAGCTAAGATCAAAAACATTCAATGGAGACCTCCAGACTCGTTTCTTTCGGGTGAGTTATTACGCTAAATGACTTAATGCAGGAGTTCACACACTTTTTAGAAAGGCAATCTATCGCACCCCACTTCATCCTTGGCGCGTTGAATTTTTTCAGTGATTTGCTTAAAAAGTCATCTCACAACCAAAAAATGTTTTTTTCCTATTGCAACCCACAAAATTCGGCTCGCGACCCACCCGTTTGAGAAACGCTGACTTAATGAATTATTTCTTTCAATTTTTCTTATTTCAAGTTGAAGAAATGAGCGAGTTGTTTGAAAAGAAAGCTAACACCATTCCTAAAGAAAAGCCTAGGAAGAAATCCTTATTGTCGGAACAACTTGAGAAATTCCCTACGTTACCGAACAATCCCTTTGGAGAATATGCAAAGTTTGACGGAAGTGTAAGTTGGGATGTAAGAAAATATGTACAGAAATCGTATTGACCAGACGCCATTTCTATACAGGCCTACATTGGCATTCCTACAAAAAAGCTCAATATTTATTTGACAATGGTAACTGGCGATGAACGAGCGTTTCCGATGACAGTAATCACTATCATTACGGCCAAAGTTCAAGAATTGATCGGTTTAATTTGTTGGCAATATACAAATGATAATAGAAAACCAGAACTCAAGTGAGAGGTTGAATTTCTTTTAGCAAGAATGACTATAATAATTCATACAAAAAATTTGCTCTTTTAAATGAAAGGGATAATGCAGATTATTATAGTTTATGTATTGCTGAAGAAAATGGTGAAGTCGATTTGGATTTTCCAAATTTGGACCCAAAAGAAGCAATTTCTAAGTTTGGCTTCACCGATCTAGCCCTGGTGGAAAAGGATTTATCGGAAAAAACACCTAGTGATCAAATAATAGTCACCGTGTCAGTAAATTTAATTTTTTTCTCATTAAACACTTGAATTTAATTTCCTTTACTCTCATTCTAGCAACATTTTCCAAGGTGGGTTTTCGAAAATCCCAGTGACCGGCCAAGATGTGACCATGCGAGAGATCTTAGATAGCACTTTACGGCGTAGGAGGGGCATGATGAAAGCTAAAGGTATTATTCAGTTGATTACAATTGAGTATTTACAATTATATCTTTTAATCTTGATGTAATATTTATTTGAGCAGCCAGACGAATTGGTAAGTCGCTTCACAAAAACAAAGGATGAGTAAATTAACTAGAAATTTCCTTTAAAAAAAAAATTAACATTTGCATAATTTTTACTGGGGTAGTTAAATTAAATAATTGGGCACCATATTTCCAGCCATAACAAACTTGTAGCTTCTATTTGCACCTAGTGTAGACTTAAATCTTTGTATTATTTAGGGCTAGAATACCAACTGGAAAAGGAAAATGAACCGGGAGTTGCGGTTGATTTAGATTCAACATTAGCAATGACGAATACATTCGATTTCTACTTAGTTCGAGCTAACAGTGAGCGCGGCTTAATAATCAGCTTTAAAATTGTCAGTTTGAGCTCGTTTCTGTTCTAGGTAAGAGAGAAGATGACCCTAAAGAGCCGTGGCAACCCAAAGAGTTGATGGTAATGGAAGCGCCTCGCTATTTATCTTATCGGGTTTTCCTCATTCGAAAATTGCTGCACAAGACTGAAATTCATCTTGGTCCGTGTAGAAATTGCTAGGATTGTATTTCAATAACTAAATTTTAATTTTTATAAAAAAAAAGGCATTTCTGTGGATAAAATTGAGATTGATCCTGTACAGCAAAAAGGAAGCGTTAAGTTTTGGGCTCAGCCGCAGAAAGCCATCACTCACGATATCGATACAATAGCTGCCTGTGAACTCCTAGAGTTAAAATATAACGGTAAAATGACGTTTTAGTTGAAATTTACACGTTTTTACGTGTTACTTCTTAGGCAAACTGCTGTTTAGGCTCACGTACAAATCGGACAGTGGCCACGATTATAAACACCATGATTTTGAAACCGAAGGAAGCGAAGCGAAAGAAATTGTGGAAAAGATTTGTCACAACCTCGAGTTAAGAATGAGTTCTGTTCGGCGAGATTACTTGGCGCAACGAGAGCGCAAATCACTAAGGAGAAGTTTGTTACAATCTAGTTTCAAGGCGTCGGCTAAACATTAACGTTATTAGTTTATAATTAACTAGTAAATTATAGAATAGCTTACATCGAGTGGCAATTCCAGAATAAGTCGCTTGATGTTTGGCGAAGATATTTTATCAGCACTGAAATTGTTTCCTGGAATGTACATATTGATGATTATGAAATAAATTAATTTTAAATTAATTTTTTTGTGTCTTACGGTAAAGTTTGGATGGTTTTGTGGCATTTTGAATGTCAAAAGTGGTTCTGGCTTGGGAATTCACTTCTGTCGAGAATCTGTCAACCTGTGATGTCAGTAAAAGTGGATTAAACGGGTGATTTTAATGTTAAATGCAATTTTTAATACTTTAATCAGAAGGTTTTCTTTCATGTCATTTAAATTCTGCAACAATTGTTTACAGTTTGGCGTAAATTGGGGTGTTGGAGTGTCAAATGGTAATTCTGAGGTAATGTCGCTGCAAATGAAATTAAAATTCGTAAAAGTTAAAATTAAATATATATATATACAAGTTACCTGCGTAAAAATTTTTCATCAGCAAACTTAGCTGTGATGCTGTCCCAATCTTTGCATTGTTTTTCCAATCTAAAAAAATTTATTTTAAGTTAATGGTACGGCAGAATCGTACGCAATAAATACAATTACTTCTTATTGTATGTTTCGCAACTTTCGATGTTTTGTTCCATTTTTAAATCAATAAATGTACTGCCACGAAACAGAAAAGTCATTTTGCAAACTTTTATAAATTATCGAATTTACCATTCTTCTGATCTTTGAATCTTGAGCCACTCAGTCTCACTCATCACATCGGCTAGAACTTCTTTGAAAATTTGACTTGCTGAAATTAAATCCAAGTAAAAATTATAAACACTTAAGCTGAATTTTACAAAAACTTTACAGTGTGATATAATTTGGGTTTTGTCGCCTTCTGAGTTCAGATATTCCGTGCTGTGTTTTAGCGCCGTCTAGATAGTCATAAATTTGTATGAAAATTAATGAAAATAAATTGTTTTAACGTGTTCGTTACTTCGAAACAGTTGGAGAATAATTTTTCAAACTCTCGCGGCTCTATAAAACCTAATTTTGAAAGAAAATACCAAATATTAAACCCACTAATAAGGCAATTAAGCGATTACAATACTTTTAATTATGCTGTCGTCATTCCGTAATCTGGGTATGCCAACACTACTTCTCCGACCTCGAGTGAAACTAGAACGTCGTCTTTCCTTTCTCGTTTTATCAGAATCTAATTTCTGTTTAAAATAGAAAATAATATTGTACACGTTTAACCCATAACTATAAAGCACTTACGAGTTTTTTAACAGTAGGAGACTCGCCAGAAATAGACATGTTTACACTTTATATTTGAACTGAATTTGGCGGCCGAGAATAACTGTCAAAAAGTAGTCCGCGACAAAGCTTCGCAGACCGTTATCAACAAACTTGAATGCGACATTAATAAATACTATTAATAATATTATGAATTTAAATACATATTTTATTTATATTTAATATTTTTATCAGCATGGATATTAAAATACAATTAAAATTTATGTTCAAATCCCGCAGAAAAGATTTTCTACTCATTAAGATTTGTTCGTAACCGAGTCTCTTGCTAGTACACAAAAATAATCTTATTGGAGAAGAGTCAGGTTTTATCGCTGAGCTGTAGGTATGTTCAGCTGAAATATATCAACAACTAAACAAAACATACGTGTTATAAAAATATGCTAAAACTTTCTTTCGTTGGCGTTTAACGGGAAGCATTACGTGATCGATTTCAGCGCAGTTTTCGCCTTCAAATTTCGAAGTTGCGATAATAGGCTTACGATATAAAACATTTTCTTTACGCAATCAATGTATTTTAGTTATGATAGCGCGAAAATTTGATTGTTTCTTAATTATCTCATTTTGTATTTATCTTTGCTACTAATCTGGAAAGATGTGAAGAGTTTTTATGAAACTACATCAGAGTTTATCTTGGGTGTTTTTTATTAAATGTTTTTCTTGTTGTTTTCTTTAGAGTGGCAAATACTCTTGAGGCTGTGATGATGCGAGACTTATGGAATGCTCTTCCAGACAATCGTCCAATTACTGCCATCTGTGTGGTCGAGGAGCCCATGAAATGTCCACCTGGTTTTTCAGTGGTTGGAATCATTTGCCTTACCGAATTTATTCAAAATTTACAATAAAAATGTTTTTTTTTAGGTTTCTAGAACCTACGACCAAGACACCGACGCAGATTTATGGAAAGATGGATTTTTCGGGAAGAAAATTACACGTTATTTGTGTATATCAAAAACCGAAGTATGATCTAATAAATTTTGGTTTTGGAGCAAATGTTAAAATAATTTATTTTTTGTTTTAGGGACAAACTCAATACATAGTCGAAGATATCGCCGTAATTAATGACAAGGAACCGCCACCTGAAGGATTCACACTCTTATCGCACACATTAGACACCGGTACGAGTATAAAAATATCAAATTTTGATGCACTGTTTGAAACACCATTCTTTTAAAACAGAGCAAAAGGCCATGCGGAAAAAACAACTTTGCTACAAATTAGTTTCACGAAAAGATGCAACCCAGGCTGTCACAGACATAATCGTACTAAGTAAAATCAAGAAAGCACCGCAAGGATTTACTCTATCCGGGTATTAATATAAAAATAAAAGATGTAAATTTTTTTTACAGACAATTTTTTCTTTTTTTTTTCTTTTTAGAGAATTAAATAGTTTACTAATTTGTTACAAAACGGGACCCGTCCCTACGAATAACTCAAACACCATGTCGAGAAGCTACACCGGTACACTGCCATATAGGTATAAATGTAAACATTTGCGCAATCGAATAAATAAATCGTAATTTTAAAATTTTGCAGTACTAGCCCGGCTGTTGCTCCTGCGCCAATGGGACCTCCGCCTCCAGTCCCGCAAAGTCTGCCATACCCGGTGCAAGCATATGCAAGCTCGCAAGTTAACTCGCTCTACCCATTAAATGCAATCAACCAGTTAAGGCAGACTGGCCCGACGAATGCGGCCGTGCAAGCCACGCCGAACCAACAAACTCTAAATCAAATGTTGGGCGGCATGACGTGGCCGGGTCCTCTTGGACGATCTACCCCGCCACCTATACCCTCTATGTCTTCGTCATACGTTCAAAGTCCGTCGTCGCCTATGCGAAGCAACACCAGCACACTGTCCACATCATCATTGTTATCGAATTACGGTAAACTAAACCGGTGATGGTGTAATTCAAGTTTTTGATTAATTTCGTTCGATTTTTAAGGATTGGATGGGATTCCTTTTGAATTGAACCCAAAATACAAAGACCTGCAACTTCTGAGAGATGTAAATTCAATATCGGCTGAAATTTGACTTAAATGAAATTTTTAATTTTTTTTTTAATTTTTAGTTTATTATTCCTAAACTACCGAATAAAACAGCTGCTGATCTAGAAGCAGAGGTTGGATTTAATCTTTTTTATATTAATTTTTAATTTTAATTAATTTTTTTAAAATAATTTTTGTTATTTCTTTTAGTATACGTACGACTTTAGCACAGAACGTCAAGCACAACAGAGGATACCACGTGATTTGCAGTAAACTCTTAACAATCTTCCAGAATCGATTTGTGTTCGGGCCATGGAATCAAGTTAATGGCGACAAATCCCTCTTTCAGCCATGTTTGGGGACCACTGTTTTAATGCCAAGATGTGATTAAAGGAATGGCTTAACCGACTCTGTCCCTCGATTCACTCAGGGTTCCTTCTAGTCGAGTGACAAGTTTATTTTGATCACTTAAAAATGAACGTTTGGTAGTGTTGGTAATTTAGAGATCTCGAGTGATTCGGGTGCCAAGGGTCTCGTTATCTATTGATTACACCAGTTTTTATTTGATTTTCTGACGTAGAGAGGGGGCTGTTAGCTCAAAAAAGGTGCTATAATTATGGAATGTAATCTCTATATTGCTGCTTTTTAAATTTTTTCTTTTGGTTTGAAAATTTTAAAGATATGAAATGGTTGTTAGTCAATGAAATGGATTTGGTAACAAATATACATATTAATAATTCGTGATAGGTTAAACCGCCAAAGAATTTTGATGGTGCCGTACTGTTGTAAAAAGGTCACTGTTGTTGCTAAATGCTAATTCTTTTTTTTTTTTTATCACGATTTGCGTGAATTTGGCTGAAATATTCTCATTGTGACATTAATCCACTGCTTGATAATGAATTTTTTAAATCCTTAATAAGTTTAGTGCTTTTCTAGATGAACGTTCTTCAGTAGGACCAGGAGATGCTATTTGATACTGATTAATTAAAAACAAAACAGTTTGTGTGGAGTGTGAAATTTTACTTGATTTTCGAAATTCGTTCGTAATCCGAGTAGGATTTCTTTCTAAATTCATCGACTTTCAATGTACTCATGCTAAAGTCTTTTTTATTGGGTTGTTTTTCCCCCTCTAAAAAAAAATAATTCGGGGGAGAATCCTAATTTGGCATTGTTTTATTTGACGTTTTTTGGATTGTATGTTGTATATAAAATTGACAATAAAATATAATATATATGGGATGTAAAAATCCTATCAATGTTTCTAACATTCAAATTCGACTGCTAATCTTTGGCTCGCATTTCATTTTGTTCTTTACAACTGAATAACAAAACACTTGCGCTAGTCTATCAGATGCATCCGGTATTTGTCAGTTATTGTTGCCTCATCCCACGGACCATAAATATTACTACAAAAAATTATTTAAAAAATTATTTGCGTAATTCATCACGTTTTTAACTGATTATACTTACTTTTTATATTTTTGCCAGCGTATAAATAATATGGGACAAAATAAATTAATAAGCATATCTAAAATAAACAAAATCACTGCAAAAATGGGAGACATGAACCACGCTGAGATTCCGCCTAAAATTGTAATTACACAAGTTAGGAAAATTCGACTTTTTGGCCACTGAATCTGAAACAACAGAAATTTCACTCATTTTATAAACTTTAATTCAAATTTTTAAATTAAAAAATAAAATTTACTTGAACTTTTTTTCTTAAAATTGGAAATAGGGCTATTACTTCAACAGCAAATGTTAGAAATTCAAATACTGAAACTGTCGTTGGAAGCCGTGATGCTAACGTAACCGATGCGGCAATGGCGGCAGTTAACGAAAGACTGTGACTAACACTGCAATAAAAAATCACAAAATGAGTTGCAATTACATCAATTGCTTTATTTAAAATAAAAAAAAATACTGACATTGAAATACTTAGTCCATAATCGTAGGTTAATAGATGAATAATCATTAGCATGATTGATGTAAAATAAATCGAATCTGTACTAACAGTGTCAGTTAATGTCTTTAAGACTGGAGACAATCCAAGTATGAATGCTAGGTACACGAAACACCTTTTCAGATGCTCGTACACTAACAAATTAAAATAAACTGTCAATTTTGTGCAAGTTCAATAAAAAATACAATTCGATATACCTGAATTCAAGCACCAATGAGATTCAAAGATGATGTAAAAGCTTACAACTAAAATAGAGGAAAATAGAAATAAACTATATTGAGGAATCAGCTGGTTATCCAAAAAATGAAATGATGAAAAAATTATGGAAATGCTGAAACGAAAAGAAAGCTAAATAAATACAAATAACTTTGAATTATATGTGTACTTTTTAATTACCTATTTAATTCCTCTGTGACGATCGTTGTGTTTGTAATGGCGTCCAATACGTAATAAGTTTTCATATTCACTAATAAAAGGAAGTAATATGTAAAAAATATTAAGATTAGACAATTGGTCAATTAAATTACCATTTTTCTGCAATCCTTTTAAAAATGTTGTGTCTATATAATTGGCGGGGAATTTTCTGGAGTACTTATCGTATAAAACACGCCGCTTAAATGGTATTTTGATACTAGAGTTTAAAACCTTTTCGGATTCTGAATTTCGACTAGTTTTACCGCCTGAGATAGCGACGGTCATGACGAATGTCATAAATACATTAACATCGTACAAGTTGACCTCGACTTTTTCTCATAACGCCGACAAGATACTACTCATGTTATCAGAAATACGATACATTCCTTTACGAAGTTTACGAGCTCATACCAATACGAATTGTGACGCCATCTTGCTGCTTTTTAAATACAGAGGGCGTTTCATTGAGTATTCTATGGAGGAAGTGCCGTTCTTAACTTCTTGTTCTTTTCCTGTCTATGTTATAATCCAAAACTATGGTTGGAAAATACTGCGTTGTTTTGGATTGTGGGGCATCACAATCAAGGTGTAAAGGATTGTCTTTTCATAAATTGCCAGTTACGAGCAAATCTCAAGAAATAAATGAGTGGCTGCAAAGATTAGCAGTGAAAATAGGTTTAGAACACAAATTTTTCACAAATCCTGCAAAACGTTGGGCTGTCGTCTGCTCCCGGCATTTTATGCCAGATTGTTTTGAGCTATGTGGTAATTTATAAATAACGAATATGTATAGTTGTTTTCCGTTTTTTTAAATACTGTTTATAGTCTTTTAAAGACTGTTCAATGAAACTACTGTTTATATTTGTTGCTATATTTGTTCGTTTAAATAACTGTTTATATCTGTTTTTGCTGTTTATAGTTGTTTTTAACAATTTAGATGATGTTCAGTCTCATTTATAGTTGTTTTTATTCATTAAATTTCTGTTTATGTCCGGTTTATAGTTGTTTTTATTCATTAAATTTCTGTTTATGTCCGGTTTGTAGTTGTTTTTATTCATTAAATTTCTGTTTATGTCTGGTTTATATTTGTTTTTATTCATTTAAATTTATTTATATCCATTATTAGGACAGCAACGTCATTTAAAAGCTTTGAGCATGCCTACTAATTTTTTGCCTGGAAAAAGTAACACGACAGTTAGTGAAGCCAGGAAACCACCTACTCCAAGAGACCCACCTCCAATCCCGACAATTGTCAAATATTTTAATTTTAATGAAGTTGTTGAAGCAGCTAAATCTATTTCATTACCAAACTGGTATATGAAATTTGCAAAAGATAGTATTGAATTTTTATATCGTCAAAACTTCGGAAAAGACCAGCAGGTATTAGTAGAAGTAATAAATGACTTAAAAACATCTGTATTTGTACGAGGTAACTATAAACTATTTTACGATAATTTAACGTAATGTAATTTGTACAATTTTTTTCAGGTAAACGACTTCCATACGAAGAACATGCGGTGGAAATTAGGGGATTACAAACAACATTGCTCGCAGTTGAAAACACATCCTTTTGCCATGGTATCCAAGATGCTACGCTTCAAGATTTTGTGGAAAGTCGGAAAACAAATTCCATAGTAAAAGAAGTATATTATAAAGAAGTCAAACGCCTCCAGAAATCAAAAGACGAATTTTACAATGAATCAGTTGTGTTCTCTACCAACTGCAAGTTGGTTGCAGAAAACATGTGCACAAAATGCAGATACGTCAAGCATCTTCTTGAGAAAAAGAGAGACAGAGCCAGCAACATACCAGAATACATGCATCCATTCACACCATTGTCAAGTGCTACAACAGCAAATCTAGTCAATCAGTTAAAACAAGCGCGGCAAGAAAACAAACTTCTGGTGAAAAAACTGTAAAAATAATTATTACAGAATCTGCGGGTTGACATTGACATCCACGAGTTATCGATTTATTTATTTGTTCATTTTTTCACGTTAACTTTAGAAAATTCTAAAGTCTTCTTGTAAACTAAGTATATATATCTCTTCATTTCCAAAGGTAAAAAATACTTGTTCTGTGTATAAATTTCATTTTCAGTTTTACAGTGTTATTAACTTTAAAAAAAAAATTAAATTAAATTCAGACAAATTCCAATTCCAATTTATTCCTTAATTTCTTTCCCAATTGTTTCCAGTACATTTGCATATTGAAAGCTATTACTGTTTTCGTAATCACTTATGTCTAATGCAATTTCACAACTTTCCCGTACAACTCGTGACTCGTCCTTCAAAAATTTCCTCAGTGTTTCGTTGCACCGCTCAGTCCCTATGGATCCAAGAGCTTCCGCGCACTCGTGACGGACCATTTCATTCTCGTTCAAATTCTCAACGTTTTCGATCAACGCCGGGATGCTTTCCTCGCGTTGCATCTGTCCAAACACAAAAGCAACTTCATGTCGAAATAAAGCACTCTTTTCACATTTTAACCCGTCACTCAACGCTTCAATAGCTTCAACAGTTCCCAAATTTCTCAAGCCAAACATTGCTCGATATCTGTCGAATAAATGCATTTCTTCGTTCAATAACACTTTTTTCAGTTCCATCACATCATTTGACGTGTGAGGAGGCGCTGGATCAACTGATAAGTAATCGATCGAGTCGTGATGTTTCGAATTTTTATATTTTCTTTCGTTTTCAAACCACTCGATTCTTTTAACGGCTAATAAACACGTTTCCGCAACTTCGGGGACAGGATCTTGAGAAAATTCCTTCAGAAGTGATAACACTTGAGTGTTTGCAATGGCACCGAGTGCTTCCCCAGCTTCATGGCGTACCATCGGTTCTTCTTTAAGGTTCTTCAATACGTCTATAAGGAATGACAGGGCATATTTGTCACCGAGTTGTCCTAAACAGTAAGCGACTTCGTGCTTAAGGAGGGCGGAGGAATCGGAAAACGCTCGTACCATGTGGTCGATACTATCTTGACCACCGATGTTTCGCAGTGTAAACAAAGCGCGAAATCTTTGTTTTAGTGGTTTCGTGTTATCGTTGAGAATTTCACCTATTTTGTCAAATTCGTGCTTATTTACTCGCAATAAAGCCATGCTTTCAGCAGGAGAAACGGCCATTGATTCCAACGTGGTTGCTGATGGCGCCCTCAATTGCTAAAATACGTAACGTGAAGAAATGTTTTCCCCCTCGGTTTTCCGAGAATAAAATGATTCACTTCATGAAATATTTTTAAAAGATATTGAGAACCAATGTTGAAATAAAATTGAAAAGTGTCATACAAATATTATTCCACATTTATTTAAAAAATTTGTTGGTTTTTGTCTCTAGAAACATTCGGTGTTTACATCATTTAGATTCAATTTGTTTCATTGATTCGTGACCGTGACCGTACAGCTCCGTGTCACTCAAAAAAGGCTCGTCAGGCTGCAGATTGTTACATCCTACGAGTTTCTGGCATTTTGTAATGTTGTTAATGATGTTTTCGAGTGACCAGTGTTTCCTTAACAATGCAAAATCCAGCGTGAATGGACCAAACTGTGTTAGCCGGACTTTAGTGCAAGCAGCAGTCGATTTAAGGCTTAATCCCAATTCATGAATTATTTTGAATAAATAAAGCTCATCTTCATTAATACATGTCACTTCTGAAATTTAAACATAAATAAATAAGTTAAAGAGTAATTTATAATTTACGTAGTAAAAAATTCACCTAGCGTAACATTTGGCAAATCTAAATTTATACATTTTAAAGAGTAAATAAGTGATCCTGTATCTGCAGCTGGCCGTACAAGACCACGAGAAGCCATTTCATACGCTGCTTGGCTTTGTGGATCAACTCCAGCAAACCTAAAATAAATTTATCGTGAAAAATCACGAGAACCTGCGCAAACATGATATTATTTACTGAAATATCTGTCGTTGGTGTACTGCTTGCCACGATGCTAAAACACGGTCCACTTGTGTCCTACGAATGTGATCTAAAATAAATACAAACATTTTAAAAACTATTTCATGTAATTGAATACAAATAAATTTAAAATGATAATGAACCATAAGTTGTCTTTTCTCGAATCTTTCCAGTTTCGTGAAATGTTGTGGTTGCAAATCCGAACCGGCCGCTTACTTCATATTTCTATTAAGTAGAACAAAAGAGACAAATTCGTGTTTGCTCAATAAAGACGACAATTCTGATTATCTTACTCTTAGAAAATTCCCAGCTTTTATTTTGTTGGCCCATTGACAGCCTCGGTTAATTCCGACAACTACAACACAAAACAGATAAATTAATGTGATGAATTAACGTGAATTTTCACATTAAAATACCCGTCAAGCCTGACGTAATTTTTTCTAAATGATTGGCTCTTTTTAACTGGATATCTATTGGTTGATAATGCGGTCCAATTACCAAAGGATTGTCGGCTAAATTTGGTACATTGGTTACTATGAGATTCCCTTCTTCAGCATTGCCTTTAATGGTCTCAATCCTTTTCTGTGGTCGAAGTTTCATCAAATTTAAATCTGAAATTAGTACCGCATTTTAATTATTAAAATGTTTTTTCCGTTAAAAATAAAAATAAAAATACCTCGACATAAATTAAATTTTATAGTATCGAATACTTGAACTAAGTACAAACCATGTGGTTTATAAATACAGAATGTACCGTTCAATAACTTCCAAGCATCAGGTGCGAACGAAAGAGTCTTCATCTTTTGACGTTGATGCTGCCACCTGGCATTCAATTTAATAAACTAAATTTTTAAAATTCATGAAAACCTTGAGAAAAAAACATTATTAAATGTATTAAAATACAAGATTTAATTGTTAAATCTTGAAATGCAATAATAGTAACGAATATTAGTCGTTATTTAAAACGGTGATGCAACGTGACAAACTTTTGGCTATACAACCAAGGAGTTGGATTGGATAGAGACACCATTGAGCATTGGTTTCAGCACTGGTGACACACGTGTTTGTACTTTTAGCCAAAAACTTATTTATTGTATTTTATTTCGAAATTACAGAATTCAACCTGTGATCATCAGCTAAATCTTTGATTTTATTGGAACTGAGATGGAGCTGCAGGTTGAAATTCACCCTTTACTAAACAGTGCCAACGTTTATCTATTCAATTGCAACGCCAACAACATCCAAGTGACATTACGAACTAATGAAATACTTATTTATAATAGTGATTCAGAACACTCAACACGTGTGAAGTTAGATCGTGTACAATTTCAACCGAACACTTGCTGCAATTTACGGCAACTTGCAAGTGGCGGGATTTGTTTCAGGGTTCAAATCGAACCAACTACAACGTTAGCCGAATCGAATGACTTCATTCAACCTTTGGAACCGTGCAATGCGAAATGCGTATTCTGCAATTCCACTTTAATTTACGAAAATTCAACTTTTCGACGCGTTTTGCCATTACCTTCGAATGACACGCTGAACGAATTCACTAGTTGGTTTTGTTGCCAACATTCGGCGCCACCAATGCCGCTTTTAAACCCAAATGAACAAGATCTTCTTCATTCCGATCAGTGCCTACTCGTTAACAGCAAAGTAGTTGATTTGTCCGCAATTACCGTCGAAGGCAAAGATAATGTTCGCTGCAAAAGATGCAGTTCATTAATCGGAAAAACAATTTCATCAACAACTGATTTACCCGCATTTAAATTTTATAAATACGCAATTGTCATAAATTCCTCATCGAATAACGAAGAGCGGAAGAATTGTGTCGTCCATTACAAAAACGTTTTTGTATCAATTTTGTTGAACTTTCACAAAGAAGGATCAAACAAGATCATAATTACCAGCGAAACCACAAACAAATTTTCGATTTTGGTTTGGTTGACTAATGTAGCAATGTTACGATTTTCTACTTCTATTACAACCGAAGGCCAAAGTGACATTTGTTTATCTTCTAACGGCACCCTCAAAGTGCTTTATTTAATTGTAGATACTAAAAGTGATGATTATAACGACTGGAAACGTGATATTGCTGTAGAATCGATGCCTGTTAGTGACGAATTTCAATTGAACATCGCAAATATCTTGGTTCAAAGTACAAAAGATTTGCCAAATATATTGAAGAAACTCGACAAATTTTGGATTTCAATTTTGTAAAAAAAATAATTAAATAAAAAACTTAACAAAACACGAAATTTATTCATTAAGTAAAATTTAAAGTTGAAAATAAAGTAATTAATCACATGATTTCTATCAGCGGAATGGAATTGTTAACGCCATTGAGAGAACGAACTGGCTGGACTCCCTCTAAAGAACAAAATAAATTAATTAATTAAAATTAAAACTCGATTAAATCAATTCATTTGACATACCCAGACCCGGGGGATCCAAAACTAGCATTTCCACCGAACGATGTTGGTTGAGACTGCGGTGGTGGTGGTTGTTGTTGCGGCTGTTGCTGCTGCGCAAACGGCCCAGCCCCGAAACTCTGGTTTCCAAAAAGACTTCCTCCTTGTTGCGCAAGAGATCCGAACGTTGTTGTTTGCTGCTGCGTCGATCCCAATGTGCCAAAACCCTGACTCGTATTGCCGAAACCTGTAAATGTGTTAGTGGATCCGAATGCGGGTGGGCTGCCAGGAGATCCTCCAAACGTGGGGCCTCCACCGAACGCAGGCGCACTGCCGAAACCGCCGATCTTAGGCGGGGTTTGCTGTGGTTGTTGGTTTTGTTGCGGAGATTGAAATCCGCCAAAACCCGCTGCAGCAACACTCGTGCATCCGCTAGAAAAACTACCACTGGGCGAAGAAAAACTGCCTCCATCAGCCGTGCCGAAATTAGTTTGCGCTTGGTTACCAAACAAACCTAAAATTAAATGAATATAAATTAATAAAAAGTGTCTCGAGATAAATTTTTCTTTTGTTTTACTTGTACTGCCAGGTGCTCCGAACGACGACCTTTCACCAAATACATTTTTATTCGCATTTTCAGCACTTGGTTTAGCACCAAGGCCGCTAAAAAAACCACCTTGGCCAAAGCCTGAAGAACTGAATGAAGATCCAAGTTAAAATACAAACAAAAAACAAATTAAAATTTAGTTCGATTTTAATCGAGTAATAAAATAAAACGTACGTAGGATTTTGATTACGGCCAAACAAAGAACTTCCAGTTTGACCAAACGTAGACGGAGATGTCGGCTGGTTTCCAAAACTGGAGCTGAGTGCAAAATAAATGTATAAAAATTAAAAAATTAATTAATTAATCAAATTACTCAATACCTTCCAGTCTGGCCGAAAATCGGCTGAACTGGTTGTCCGAATACCGGAGCACCACCAAACGTTTGTCCAAACCCTGGTTTCTGCCCGAAAACTGCAGTTCCGAATGCCGGTGCTGCCGATGTTCCAAACGCTGGTGCAACTGAGGTTGTGTTTCCGAATGCAGATGCGGTGGATGTTAGAGTCCCAAATGCTTGCGTCGTTGTTGTTTGTGCACCGAACGCCGGGGCCGACGTTGCCGCTACTCCGAAACCAAAAGCCGGCGTCGTTGCAGTTGTTGTTTGCGATTTAAATACTTGTGACGAAGTTGCTGGTACCCCGAACGAAACAAACGGTGCTGACGTTGTCTTTGGCGGACCAAAACTTGAAGGAGTTGTTGCCGTAGTCGTGCCAAACGTTAGAGCTCCTGTAGCCGGTGTTCCAAATGTACTCGACGATCCAAATGTCGTCGTTGCTTGTTTTAATGCTCCGGACGTTTGAATCAAATCTGATACTGGTGGTATCGTTGTAGATATCGAAGGTGTAATTTCACCGAAGCTTACAATTGTCGTCGGTATAGACGACACAGCCGGTGTACCACCAAAAACTGATGGTTGCGAACTAAAAATTAAAATATTTTAATAAAATGAGAAACTAAAACATTTGCAAACTTTACCCTTGCTTGAATTTAAACGCAGTTTGGCTCTGAAACACGTTCAGTTTAAAAGGAGCTGCTTCTGCTGTTGCCAGACTCGTCGTTTGTCGAAAACTGAACGTGCTCGCTGCAGATCCTGGGGCAGATGACGCTGATGTTTGGTTTGTAGTTACGGGTGTTAAAGTAACAGAAACAGCTTCGCCACTTGACAAATTCTTTGCTGGAGATGTTTGAGTGAATTTAGGATCAACTGGAGTAATTGTAATAGCTGAAGAAAATAGTTTTTCTGAAATTTCGATCGATGATTTATCGGGAATTTCAATTGCTGGTTTTTCCTGAGTCCCAATCGACGTTGGAACGGTAGAAAACGATTTAAACTTATCCTTGATGGGAAAGTCATCACTTTTTGCTAAAGTTACCTGTAAAAAAAAAATTTGTTTTAACAATTTTTTTTTTTTAATGGCTGAAATAAAACTTACTTGAGGCACGGCGTCCTCGGTCTTAACTTCAATGATTTCCGTAACTATCAAATAAAAATTACAAGTTTTTATATTTAAAAAATGAAAAATTGTATACGTTAACTACATACTGGTTTCGGCCGACGATTTCTCGTCAGCTTCGTCATGCTCAAATATTTCTTCGATTACAACGCCTTCCAATTCATCGTCTCCTCTTTCTTCATCATCGCCGTCGTCGTCGTCGTCTACATCATCGTCGTCTTCATCATCGTCGTCGTCGTCTTCTTCGTCGTCATCCTCATCTTCGTCTTCGGTGGAAGTTGAGGGCGGAGTCACATCTTCCAAGACAGTTTCCACCGTGAAACCGATTTCCTCCTCGCTCGTTTTCAGTTTAGCTTTTACCGACGTGGCAATAACACGATCTAATTTGTCAGCATTTTCGACAGTCTTGTCCTTCATCAATTGTCCAAATGTTTGAAACAGATTTTCATTACTGGCATTCTCGCCAAACTTGAAACTATTCGTTTTTGATTCCACCGGCTTAAACTGAAATTCGGGCACGGTTTTCGTCCCGAACGTAAACAGCGGTAATGACGAATTTGGCGCAGACGACGAGACCTTGGTCGTTCCGAACGAAAAACTAGTACCTGGACCGTTGAATTTGCCACCAAATGTAAATCCAGTTCCAGTTGAACCTTCCGGCTTGTTTTTAGCCATTGTACCCAAAGTAAACAATGAATCGCTCGTAGTTGTTGGCGATTGGAAGCCCGCCGTAGAAAATTTAGGTGTATTAGACGCAATTTTCACGGGATCAGGTTTAGCTTCGTTCTTCGCTTCAACTTGGGCCATTTTTTCAGCAGTTGGTAACGAAAGCGGTGAACGCGACATGACCATAGGACTCGGAGACGTGGTTGGCGTAGGAATCGACGCACTGGGATGAAGTGTCGCTCTAAGTGGTCTGAAGGCGTTGGGAATTGGGGTAGAAGTCAAAGCCGGGTGAGCGAATGTGTCGTTAGCAACGGTAGGCTGTAAAATCGATTTCTGCATAAATTTTTAATAATAAAACAACTAAATTAATTACAACTTACGACAGTAACGGTATCAATTTTCTCCTTTACTCTACTCGCGTTCAAAACGCTTTCGGGGATGGTTAAACGAGACACACTTCCCGGAGCGGAGGATCGAATTGGAGTTACCAACCGATGCTCCAACATTTCCCTCAGTAAAGCTTCTCGTTCGGAATTAATTTTCTTATGCTTAAATACTGGCGGCGGTTCCGATACGAGACAACTTTTATGGAAACAATCGCTAAGTTTCACAACTGTTGAGTCGCTGTAATTGAATAAACGGTGAATTTAATACAATAAATATTTTTTTAAATGTCAGTTTTTGTCATACCCGGGCTTTGATTTGTAAGTTAAGTTCGCCAGAGCTTTCGAGTATGGAGTAAACCCTTTAACCTGAACTTCTTCCATTAATTCCTGCAAGTGATTCAGTTTGAATGATGTATTTTCTATTACGTTTTGCATGTTGCAAACGCTCTGGTATATGGTTTCACTGGTTGGTAAATAAAAGTTGCTGAAAATATATATATCAATTGCGATTAATTACTTTTCTTTTTGTTGGGAATAGATTTGTGGCACCTCGCTTTTGATTTTTTCTTTCCTTGAAAACGAAAGTCATCTAATTTATTATGAACTTCGTTAATCTGGCTTTGAATATAATGATAGAGCGAGCGAATTTCTTTCATTTTTCTGATCTTGTGCGGATCGAGCGATCGACCTCGTAATAGCTGTCTATACCGCGGATCCGAATTCCGATTTTGAAGTGAAATGGCTTCTTCTAGCATTGCGAATGTTTCCAATAAATGAAGTTTAAGTGAATGTATGTCTTGATTCAAACTCTAAAAACCAATTAAGTTAAAATAAATATTTAAAAATTTAAATATTCAATTAAAGTTACCAGCGAAGTTGCCTTGATGTCGTTGGTGAACTTTTCCATAGTAACAAGATCGCCTTTCAGCTTTAACAACACGGTTTGATCGGAACAGATCTTTAAATTTGCCGTTTTCGTTTTAAGTTCGACGAGCTCTTTTCTAAAACATGAAATTTCTTCCAAGATGCAAGTCCTGTATATGCTCTTGGACAACATAGTGCCTTTTGCCTAGTATTAAACGACAAATTTATCGAGCTAAATTGTCAAGCAAAAGAAAAACAACCCAACTAACCTCCTGCACACTTTTTGTGCTTAAAGATTCCGAAACGGCAGGTTTAGATTCAGTTGCTGCAGGCTCTTTGCCAACACTTGTTTGACTCGAACGTTTATGAATCAAAGGTGGCGGTTGAAATGCAGATGCCTGACTGGATGTGGTGATTGCAGGGCTTTTCAACGCAGAAGAATCCGCAGAAGACATTATGGGACTGATGGTGACATTTGGGACATTTGGTGACAATCCAAAACGAGACATAGTCGAAGGCTTATTTACAGCAGTTACAGCAGGCACTTTTGGTTGATTTAAAGCTGTATCTAAATCATAATTTCAAAATAAATCAAGCAAAAATAGTTAGTCATTTTTAATTGTAGTACTGGATAATATTTGCAAAGCCGTCGTATTTGGTGGAATTCCTGTCTGAGATGACGTCACAGCCGTTCCCGACATAATACTTCGCCTCGAATTAGCCTCAACTACGGAAATAATCAAAATAAGTGGGAGTTTTAAATACACGATTAAAAACAGTCTTACTTTGGCCAATCGGTAAGCCAAACAACGGCATCGCTTTACCCACCACTGGTGAAACATTAGTTACGGGCGGGCTTGCTTGAGATTGAGTAATTTCGATTTTTTGTGGCTTTGAACCGAGAATATTCCCGCTTCCTGTGAAAATAAACGAGTTATTATTCATGATTTCAACGTTTAAAAATTTTGAACAAACAATGGTCGGCACTGCACTTTGTCAGACCATTGTTGAAATTCAATTATTTTTAATTACCAAATCGTTGCCCTTCAGCCGGCGGAATTTGAGGTCGTTTTTGTAAGTTTGGAGCATTCTTTGTCGCATTTATTACATGGAATGGACATAAAATGCCTTTTGTTGACAACAAAAATAAAATGGGCATCGGTTGAAGTATCAAATGCTGATCTATAATTAGTAGAAATCACCAGGAATAAAACTTCAGCGTTAGAAAATAAATTAAAATCATATACCCATAGATATTTCTCGCGTCGAATTGTAATTGATTGCCATTCCAATGGGATACATCTCATTATTCCCATCCAATGGCAATTCTGCTCGGCCCGAATCGTCAGGAAGCCATTGTTCCCATATATTTTGAGCTGAGCATGACATAATGCCAACTTCCATCGCGTTTCTGGACACGCACAAAAGAATCTTCCATTCCGGCTGCTGAATCATCAAATATCGCACAATGTGCTCATTGCTGGTGCTAAAGCAGATGTCTTCAAACGGTGTGTAGGTAACTGCAGCGTTTTTCTACCAAACCAAAACGAAACAAAACAAAACCACTCGCACGTTGTTTATAATTTCGTCGCTTCTTTCTTACCGGCGTATCAACAATGACTAAATTAATAATTCCTTCTTCACTCGCGTTTGGAAAGGTGTAAGCTGCAGCGAAACTAAAGCTGCTCAACCAAAGCACATTGGCAACTAAAAAATTGATAAAATATAATTTAAATTTTCATTTTAAAATATAAAATAATTGCATTCATGCCTGAACAGGAGTTTTCAAATATATTAGGAGCTGGAATCGACTTAACAGCTTGTAAATTAGGCTTATACTGAATCATTTCTCCATCACTTTTTCCAACAATTAACTGTTTTCCTTTTGGGCTCCAACAAACTGAAATAAAATGTCAGAAATTACACTTTTTTATCAATAAAAATAATTATTTCTACAAACCTGCTGTAGCATCCGATTTGACTGATCCGACGATATTAATTGACTTGTCATTTACATCGTAAATTGAAACGGTGCCATCTGAAAGGCATACAGCCAATGTGTTGCTCACTGCAGGATTCCATATTAAATCAATCAAAGAAACTGACGCATTGGACGTAAGTCTGATGCTTGCAAAAGGCTCAAATGAAGCCGACTGAAATATAAATATTAATATTATTGTCCGTGTTTGGTAAAGAAATTTACAAATTTAAAAATCAATAAAAATTACGTCGTTTATTGTAAATGCCCGAATATCGAAAATATACGCGTGAAAATCATCGCCTTTTCGTACGCACACAGCTAACGTTAATTCATCGCAACTTAAAGCCAAATGAACTGGCTGTGCCGAAAGGAATATTTCTTTTGAATTGTACGTTTCTGCTTCTGTTCGATTAATATTCTTGTCATCTTCGTGCTCCAGACTTAAAATATCTTCCGTTCTAAAAACTTTGAATCCTGAAACAGTAAATTGTAAATGATTCGTAAATGTTTAAATTATTTTAGTTTGTTTACCTTGCAAAAATCCGACAAATATGAGATCGTAAAGATTGGAAATTGCTAATAAATTTATAACTTCACTGTGTAATGAATCAGTTGGGGTGTTAAATATCCGAAGTTTGCGAATTCGTTTGAATCTAAAATCCTGAAAAATTAAACAAGGTTTTAAAATATTTTTAGAGATTTTTCGTAAATTAAGTCATTACTTGAACATCTTTAGATTCCCGCATTGCTCTGAGTAACTTCACGAAAGTTTAACCGGAAGTTATGTTTCTAGTGATTCTAGATACGCAGTAACGTCCATTAAATGATTTCTTTTTGATTTTACACAAATAATTTTATAAAAGTATCTAAATAAAAATAAAATTCTAGAATGTTTATTATAATTTAATTTTATTAAAAATTATTACTGATGATTTTTTTTTTAGCAAATTAAAACCGGAAGCTTTGGTTTAGTGTATTGGGCAATCGTCGTTAGATTTGTATAGATACGTAGTCATGTTTTTGTAATGTTTTCTTCAAAATGCCTCCAAAATTTAAACGGAATTTGTCGCACGAAGATTTAGCTAGTGCTAAAGATGTTGAAAAGGTGTGATCTATAAATTTTGAAATAAAAATTTATCTTAATTTTTATCTTGCTTGATTTTTTTCAGGCAGAATTGTTGGGCAATGACTCAAATGATGAAGAAGATTTCTTTTTAACGTAATTCAGGATTTATTTGGCTTTTACAATGAACACTTTTATAGTTTTTCTTTTAATTTAGTGGGCCAGCATCACAGAATAGAACAGTTAGGTTTAAGGATGACAAAATTGAAAAGTATAAAACAAAATAATAAATTTTTAAAATAAATTTGACATAAAATTTAATTTATTTAGAGTCCAAGGACAGGTGAATGAAGTGGCGGAAGTAATGAAAGAAAATATAACACGAGTAATTGAAAGAGGGGACAAATTAAGCGATTTACAAGAGCAATCAGGTTAATAAGAAGTTTATAATGACATCACGATTTGTTAATAAGTGAAATTTGTAAATTTCAGACAATTTAAATAGCACTGCAAACTATTTTCGCCAATCTTCGAGACGACTTCATAGGAATATGTGGTGGAGGGAAATGAAAGTAAATTTTCAAAGACGTGATTTAAAACAACCGATTGATTAATCACGTATTTTAATTATTTCAGATGCGTTTGATTCTGGCAACTGTGATATTGCTTATCTTACTTATAATATTTGGTAAGAATTTTTACTTAGAATTTATTTTTGTCGATAGAAGTGAAATAACTACAAATGTATATTTCTTTTTTCAGTTCCGATCATTGTGCGACAGACAAAAGAGTAGGACACACAAATGCATCTGTTTTTGTTAATATGTACACAAACTAATGAACACAAACATAAAAGGTGTAGGAAATGTTTCTGGAAATTTATTTATTTTAATGTTTAAGTGGATAATTTGGGTGACGAGTATTAAATAATTTAATTAAGTGTTAAACTTATTTAACTAATTTCCTAATTAAAAATACCATGACAATTATCCTGTGATGTCATCTGGAAAAAAATAATTCCTCTGTTCCTTTGGAGATTAGTGAAATAACGTTATTATAAAGGTTAATAATTTATATTCTTTTTTGAATTTTATTATTACATTTGTTTGTTAAAAAAGATTTTTTTTTTAAATTTACTTTACTTCTTATTGTAAATATCAGATTAATTTATGCTTATTGTCAATGGCACTAAAATTTATTTTTATTTGAGTGTTCTCACGGAGAAGTATGTAGTTGCTTCGATTTACGCTTTTATTAAAACCCGCATGGCGTTTGATTCAAAACCGTAATAACAAAATCTCTAATTTCCTTTCAACCCGCCTTTTTGTCATTAATATTACTGTCATTGACATTTAGGAAGGGCAGCTAATCTTACCCTCGAATATCTAATCATTGTGGTCATAATATAAATAAAAAAACATTTTTTATTTGTGCGTCGTAACACGGATACAAGAGTTGCTAGCCAGTATACATCCTTGACATCAATAGTAAATTGAGAAACAATGATTCGAGGAATTCAAAAGCAACAAGTGTAAAATCAATGAATTTTATTACAGATGACACGATACAATTGATAAACTTTTCAATATATATTGATGATTGGTGAGCAGACATTAAATTAGTTTTGATTACTTTATAGTCATGTTGATCAAGATAAACGCAGCTTTTGTGCTAAATGTTATTATCATTGCGGGTTTTTTAATTGTATACGCCGTTGCACGTTCTGCAGATGTTCAAGCAGGTAATTATAAGATGATTTTATGAATGTGTTATTAAAATAATTTTAATTTTGATTTTTTTTTGTAGCCAAAAACCAGATAAGGGTTCCGAAATTTAAATTTCAAATTAATTTATCAGATTTGTGTTGTTCTTACGGCAAGTGAATTGATCGAACAAAGAAATACACCAAATATATTACTTCACACATTCCTATTTTATTTTGTGTTATTTACAATCATCCATATGGAAAACAACTTGTCACCACATCTATTTCTTTACAAATGCAAAAACTGCACGTGTTTATGTATTTAATTTAAAAACAAAAACAAATTCCGGAATGCAGCTGTTTTAAATGTAATTTTGTTATTTTACTAAATCATAATAATTTCCGAATAAAATGATTTCATTTAATGACTAGTTCAGTTACTATATGGTTTGTTAAATGACATTCAAACAAAAATATTAAAAATTCAATCTACACTTGTTAACAATCTTGAAATGATAGCAAATAAATAAGACGCCAGTCAAAAGAATTACTCCATAATATTGAGGACAGCAATCTTCCTCCGTAATACATTTAAGAACTTGAGCCTTCAATAACATAAATTATTATTATTTTTCTTTGGCACACAAATAGACTGCACAGTACAGCTAACTGAATTTTCTTTCGAGGCTCCAATTAAAAAAGTGCAAAAAATTTTCTCAAAATTGCAAAAATCTAAAATCGTCATCACAATTTTACAAGCGCTGAAAGATGAATTAACTAATTCTTACTTTAACCAGCCAAAAATCTATTATGCACAAACAGAATATTCTAATCCAAATTACATAAAGCACATCAAAATCAATATATTTATTTATTTATTTAATTTTTTTTTTTTTTTCGTTTTAAACATAGGAAATCGTTCTACCAAGCTGCTCTAATGAATTTCTCTTAACATTTTCACCTTTTAAATCAGATTTACTGTACAATTAACCTATTATTGACATAGTAAAACCCTTCATGCTCTTTGTAACCGATTTAATCAATCTAAAAAAACAGAAAATATTAATAGAAGAAAAAAGATAAAGAGAGTTGCCATCAACTGTTAGTTTAATACTACACTTTTAAGCTGATACTCAAAATACATCTTTTCATTCCCTGACTAAAATTGTCAACTGTAAATTCTCCAGGACAACATCGCACCATTCCAACACTTGATATCTGACTTTATTTAATTAAAAAAACATCATTACCTGCATTTAAGTCATAAAAATGCTAGAAAAGCAGGTAACTGGACATAATCAGCGCACAATACTAAGTCATTGCAACTATAAAGATGACAGGAATCCAAATATTACATAAATTGCCATCTCGCCATTGTATAATGGTGTTGTTTTAAAAAAATTTTTCTTTCTAAATTTCAAATTTGTTCATTACATAAAGCAGAATCAGAATCAAAACTTTGATTTTAAAGAAGTACCGTAACTTGTATATTAAAATCCAGACTAGCAGAGTTTTACTTCTTATTTTTCAAGTAAATATGAATCAAAGAGGGTAAAAATTTGAATAATTTTTATTATTTTTTGTTTATTTGTTTGTTTATTTATTTATTTATTTATTTATTTTTAGAGAGAAGTTCATTTTTTTAAATTTTTTTTTTAAAATTGTAATTTCACCTTTGGACGATATTGACCAAGTCTTTAATCACGTTTTGTAAATCAGAGAAAAGCTTTGCACTGTCAGAAGAATTATTCGAATTCGAACTACATGTTCTTAAACTGGTTGATTGATTTTCCAAACGCGACAGCAACTCGCGAAACCGAAAGCGTCCGTGCGGAGGAATGTTGTCGGCGTAGCAACTGCAGCACGTGTGGAAGAGCGTCACCTTGTCCGACAACTGCATCAGCGATGAGTTGCTGATGTTGGAAGCCGATTTCAACGACGTGATGCTCGTCTCGAGCACCGTCGACACCTCTACGATTGACTCCTTGCTGTACTTTTCCGTGCCGGTGGACTCGTCCTGCGATTCACTCTCCGTTTCCTGCGGCTTGTTGCCGAAATTCCTCGGCACAACTTGCGGTTTTCCGCTCGTCTTACTCGAAGGCGCCAGTTTTGTAATGCTCGACTGCACCGGTAGAACCGGCCGCGCGGCTTTCAACGTCGGTTTCACCGGTACGGTCGGTTTATTCGACAAATCTCTTTCCTTGTTCAACTCTGGAGATTCGGATGGAGTGGCATTTCGAGCCAATTTTGGTTTGGCCACGACCACGGCCACGGCCACGGCCGCCAACGACGACTCGTCAGCCTGGAACACCTTTTTCGCATCGGGCGACTGAACCACCGCTATAATCTCAGGCTTAGTCGAACCCGTGTCCTCGTTTGCGTTTTCCTCCTTTGCCGACGACTCCACTTGATCTTGGTATTCCTCGGGAGGTGCAACAGGCTCTTCGCTCACACGCTCCTCTTCGCTCGCCGACGGCTTGAGTTTCAACGTGTCCGGTCGTCTGTACACTTTGGGACTTAATTTCTTCTCCAATTCACTCGATACGCCCCTATCGCTCTCCCCGCCGTTGTCCTTCTCCCACATTTTCTTTAAACTCGAAAACGTGCCACTGTTCCGCTTCTCGTCCGCCACCACTTCATTCGTTTGATTCGTCGTTTCGTATACTACAAGCTCGTCGTTTCCTTTCTTTTTTACATCCTCGGGTTCAATTTTCTGCTCTTTCTGCCTCATAGCTTTCTGTCTGAGACTTTCGAACAACTCGGATACTAATTGTGCGGCTGGATTCTTTGGCGACGTTGGCGAATTCTTGTCGGTGTTGTCCGATTCCTTGGACAATCGTTTGACCTCACTCGCCGGATCTTGCTTCCGAACCGGTTTCGGCGGCCGATAATCGCCCAGGCTCTGATGCGCCGCCATCACCGCTCTGGTGAAGGACGACGGCGAGCCGGTGGTGGCCGATTCGCTCATCGCGGTCGACGTCCTGTTCGACTCGGACCAACTCTCGCCGGGTGTCACCGGCGACGATTTGCTCTCCGGGCGCTTGATGACCGCCGCGTAATCGGAGCGCGGCGCGCCCTTGCCGACGGGCACTCTGGGCGGGCTTGGTGGTCGTTCTTTTGGTCGTTTTTTCAATGTTCTTCTAATAGACCCTGTGTTAATGTGAGCACTCCCAAAAGAGCTCATCACCAATGCCCCGGATTTCTGGCCGTCGGAAGAATCGGCCGAATCGGAAGATCGATCGTGTTGATTGTACGAGTTGGACATAACGCCGCTCTTGCCCCTCCCCTTGTGCGCTCGTTGCACCCGAGGTGAGGGCACCGGCTTCAGCTGAGCCTGTGGCGGCGACGACGCATCTTGAGCGCCCGCTTGCTTCGAGTGAGTCAAATCCGACTTCTGCCTCTGAAACTGCGGATAAACTCTCGGACTGAACTTGAGGATGTTGTTCAGATCGACCAATTGTGGTTGGAAGCCCGAGGCCGAGCTCGAGCGTAGCATGGCCGACGGCCTGAGCGATCCTTCCAACCCCAATCGCTCGGTGAGTCCGAAAGTTTCCAGCCGTTCCTGGAGACTCATCGCTCCGGGTGATCCGTCCGACGTCTCCGACATCATGTCGAACTTGCCCGAATCGCCGGATCCTTCGCGGTCTGATTGTAAGCCGTGTTGCCTGAGAGACTCGAGATATGCGCCAATTCGTGCACCCTTGGGCAACGTTCCGTACCGATTGACAGCTTTCGTAACGTTCTGAACTTCCAATGCGCCTATCACTTTTTTTGGTTGTTCCTTCACTTTGTCGAGTTTGCGTACGTTCGGAGGGTAAGTTCGCGCCTTCCGCCTTTCGGGTTGAGTCGCCAACTTTTTCGACACTCCTGACGTGACGAATTCGTCTTCGGTCTCGGGTGTGCAGTCGCGAGCCTCGCTTTCGGTGTCTTCGTTGCTGCTGTTAAGCTCGTGTAATTCCCGATGTCCATTGGCGTCCTCTCTGCCGGGATCTGACGGATCTCCCGTCGAGCTGGGAGTCTTGTCGCGATCAGTGCAGACGCTGTCCCTGAAAGAGCTGGTCCGTTTTGGCGGGGTGGGCGCCTTCTTGCTGCGCGGGCCACGCAGGCGCAACTGAACTGAACCCTTGGTGGGAACGATTTGTCCAAACGTTCTCCCAGGTGGATCCCCTGCAGACGCTGCCAGGATGGGGCCTGAAACCAATAAGGTCGAAACACAGAGAGTGTAATGCGAACACATTGAACAATGAGGCAGTTTTTAAAAACAAAACTTGTTTTTAAATGAAATAAACACCTACCTTTATCGTCGCTGTGAGCTGTGTGGATGTTAGGACTACTGCCCGAACGGTTCTTTTTGTACGAGATGTTAGTCGGAGGTCTCTTCTCCAGCTGTTTTTCTACTTCTGCAAAAATCAAACAAATTTTTTTTATTATTATTTAAAAATTCCATTTCTCGGTCATCAAATACGCACCTTCGTTAATACTGGAATTTTGAAACATTGTTTCTAAAGCGTGATGGATTTCCTTGAATGTGAGTCGATCAACTGGATTCCACTGCCAACCTACATTCAATTCCCTTTTAAATTTCACAATTTCACTTTTACGCGTTTAATCTTACAAGAATGCATCAACTCGTAAATATTAGGTGGGCATCCAGGTGGGCATTCCATTCTGTAACCGCCTTCCAACATGTGGTAAACATCGGTTAAGTCTACCCCGGGATATGGTGACATGCCATAAGTCGCAATCTCCCATAACAATATGCCAAAAGCTAAATAAAACAAATTTCACATTACATTTCTAAACATAAGTACAAAGTTACTTTTTTTTAAAAAAAAAGTGATTTACAGTAGCCCTGTATAATCACTTAAAAAATGTTACCCCAAACGTCTGATTTCGTTGAGAATTTATTGTAAGCTAATCCTTCCGGCGCTGTCCATTTAATAGGAAACTTAGCACCGGCATGCGCGGTATAAGTGTCATCACGCATCAATCGAGCCAAGCCAAAATCAGCAACTTTCACCAAATGATTATCCCCAACTAAACAATTCCTAGCTGCCAAATCTCTGAAAAAATTATTTAAAAACATTAAATTATTAATCACGCTTGCTCAACAATTTAATCATTTACCGATGAATAAAGTTTCGAGATTCCAAATACGCCATTGCGGAAGCAATTTGCGTCGCTATGTACATAAGGGCAACAGCAGTCAACTCGTCCTTATTAGCCCCACGAAGATAATCGAGAAGATTTCCTTGACTCATGAATTCTGTGATAATGTAAAATGGAGGTTCTCTTGTGCACACACCTAAAAACACGATAAAACATGTCAATTTGTCAACAACAAAAAAAAATCCTAATTTTCTTACCCAATAACTGTACAAGATTAGGATGTTTCATTTCTTTCATGATTGCTGCTTCTTCTAAAAAGTCCTTCAAGGCCATCGTATCTTCTTTTAGGGTTTTAACCGCAACTGTCATATTATATCGCTTCCATACAGCCTCGTATACGTCTCCGTATTGACCCCCGCCCAATTTGTGTTTCATTGCGATATCGGTACGCTCGATTTCCCATTCGTCTGGTTCAGGACTAAGAGCAAAAACAGTCGGTTTGTTCCTTTTAGGAGCTGGGTACAAAAGCATCGTTATCAATCCATCAGAATGCATCGAATGGTGATGCACCAATTCAGCTAGAGTGTTAAACCTCGACTCCGAAGTAACGTACACCTACAAAAATCAACAAAAACGTTGCAATGTTTCTAAATAATAAAAAATCATACACCGTTAAGAATCTGATACAAAAATAACACGTAAAACCAAACAAATTGAAATTCTATTTATGTTTTTATGCGCATCTCAGCGCATGAGTGATCAGAAGTGGAAATTTTCACTCACTCGTGACGTGAATGGCTTTTCTTTAAATCGAGTGTGAACCAAACCTGAGAACATTCTTTCGGTGTTCTCGGACGAAACGAAGATAAAAAGAAATTCAATTCGTGTTATTTTTATATGCAGTACCAGATTGCAGCATTAAACGTGATTATTATTACTACCTTTCCCTCAGAATCTTCGCTAATTCGATAATGATACACTCTTCCTTCGTATCTGAGTGAAATAGATCTTTGTCCTGGACTACTCTCGCTTTCGCGAACAAGAAAACTCCCATTGATGCCACTGCTGAGCAAATATTCAGCGGCATTTCTTGAAATAGGTCCGTGGTACCAGGAATGTTTTTCCAAACTATTCACTGGTGTTACATAATTACTAGGCACCCATCCTACTTGACCGGTTCTCGAATGAGCTTCGCACCATTCTCCAGTCTTGTTGTATGATAACACCCGAACTTGTTCACCTAGTTAATTGAAAAAAGAAGAAAAAAAAAATGTATTCATTAAAATAAAAAGAAATTTAAAAAATCAATAAAATTTAAACGTGACTCAGTTCTTTTTATTCCAAGTGTTAAAAACTGTCCTAGTTTGCTAATATTACGCAAAAGAATTCTCTGACACCGATAAATTTTCCGGTATTTACCCTAAGCCCTGATAATATCAGTAAATATGTGATTAAGCGTAAATTATTTACTATTATAGTAAAATATTAAGATATACGCTTTGTCATAGTAGAAACTGGAGCTGACATGCAATTTATGCATTCTTTAATTGATAAGCTGAAAACTATTCGTCTCGATACAAGAGCAAACTATCACATTAATGTATTTTGTGATAAAAGTCAAAACTAAAGCTCTATCGGAAAATCCGGTGCGCAAACATCTAGCTAGCAATTTCGCCATTCACATGCCCAGATTAACCTGGTTGAGGTGTCCTTTATTGACATCACGCGAAATAGTACACCGGCCAATCACAACCGAGAAAAAGAAACTGATATTGCATCTGGTGTGCCGAAACCCGTAGTAAAATAAACTGTTTACAATTTATTCACACGAGCACTAAACGAGCAGATTGTCTTTTCAATAAATTTTTATCATCATAGTTGGTATTTTGATAAATCCCTCGCTGAAATGCTTGTTCAGGATGTTAGGCCATGGCTCCCGCAATAATACGATTTGCATTTGCACTGAGACTTAGGAAAAACCTAATTAAAGGCAGGTGGCAGTTGTTTTTGCCATAAAAATTGTCAAGGATGAGAAACTGTAACTCCCAGTAAGTCATCCATCCAAGTACTGACCGAGCCTAATGCGAACAGGTGAAGCTTGATCAACCGTTACAATTTAATTGAAATCGCACATTTTCTAAGCATTTTCTAAGCTACATTTGAGAAATCATTTAGTCTTTGTTGAACCAGTCAAAATACACATTTTAGACAGCCATTTACACAACAGGAGTAGTTTAAAGCCTGTTCTGCGTAAAGCTCCGAATTGTGGCCTGGTTCGTGTAGCCTATTTAAATACCCGGATCCGATTAAGCGCTGAGGGTCGCATAAGCGTTCAATTTAAAAAAAAAAATTGTGGGTTTTTTCTTTTATTTTTGGTTTTTATCGTTATTTTAGAGGAATTTGCCAGTAAACACCTGGCTCAAACAATGAGTTCAAATAAGTGCCTGGAAAGGTTTCAAAACGGTTTGAACACCCGGGCGTTTATTCGGAGCTTTACGGTTAATAAAAAATATTTAAAATATAAAATTTCAGTTAGTTTAGCGACTTGATTAAATTTTTTAAAATTAAAATGACATCCATTTTACACCCAAAATAAAATAACAACCAATAAATCACTTATACCTTTCTTAAGTGTAAGTTGATTTTCCCCTCCAGCTTGAAAATCATAGAGCGCAACAAACAACTGCGGGTCATCCTCTTCTTGGCACAACAGATTTTCCTTAGAAGTCCACCGCGACACATTATCAAAGGTTAAGTTGATGCTGCTATTATCATCCGCCAGGTCAGGAATGTCAGGAAGTGGTCTACTCTGAAGCAGCGCTTCTGTAAACACAAAACAAATCATTCAACTTTCAATCCAACAAAAATTAAAAATTAAAAAAAAAAAAAAAAAAAAAAAAAAACACTAAACAAACAGCTTTAATTGGCACATTACTTCTGGACCATGTCAAATCCTCATTTCTAATCCTCCAGCCATTCACAAAATCACACAATTATCTTAGTTGCTAGCAATCAGTTTCCTCTTCCTCATTAAAGTGCACGCAGCAGGAACAAACTGACTACTGCATATCAAACACAACTACCTTTAATTTTTAACCTCCCTTTCCTCTTCGGAGTCGGATAAAACTCTCAAATCCTCACACACAACCCCGTACATCCTCAGTGGCGCTCGGGGGGCTAATAACTCATCAGCGCATGTCAAATTCCCCTTTGTAGGATAATGAGCGGAGCTTCTTTGCCTATATTGTATCGATTCATTTGAACCAAGTCCACCATGCTGCATCTGCTCAATAGATGGATGATGCTAGTCGTTACATTTCGCTCAATGAGCTCCTCTTCTCTCATTCCTTTTTTTTTTATTTTTTATTATTATTATCAATGGGCTCCACAACTCGACTGACACCATTTAAACAAAAGCCCATTTTGTCTTAATTTTCCCAGGAGATGGCACCCGTTTTTTTTACGCTCGTCACGGCTTTTATCGTTTCGTCGTCGTAAAAATAAATTATTTCTGATAATTAGCCAAAAAATAAATTAATTATTTTTGGCTATTTAATTTATGTAACGTGTTTTCTATCGTTTTTATCTCGTGTTGAATTTATTTAAGCTTTTCTGGTGTCATGTTTCATTTGAAATTCTATTACCGGTGTCTTTGCACTTGAAAAAATAAAAATAAATAAAATAATAATTAATTTCACTTTGTTGTAGTTGAAATTGAAGAGAAAGGTAATTAAGCCAATTATCTTTAACGTAACAAGTGGCGTTGAGTGTTGTAAAGCTTCGCAATTTCCTCGAAAATGACATTTTATTTCGAGATAAAATTTGTAAATTACAACCCAAAGGTAAATGCGGGAGAAATTTAAAAAAAAAAAACCGAATACTCGTTATCCGAGCTTTAAATATCATAATTACGATGAATTATTACATCCACATGGTAAAAGATGGCAGAAAAAAAAAGTGTTTCGTTTTTCGTAACGTTATACCCCATCGTTAAAAACTCGCATAAATCTCATCACCTTTTATCACACCCCAACACCAATTTTTCCAACGTTTCTGCCATTTTCGCGCGATCTAATGGCCGAAAATTACAAACTGCATTGATTCGGACCACCAACCCTTTCTGCCTTAAGCTTTCCGTCTTTTAATCACATCAGTGCGTGACCTCAAAAATAAAAAAAAATAAAAATGTATTTTTAGGGTTAAAATTTCATAACAGATGGTTGCCACTGCCACCATTTTAATTGCAGCTGTCTTAGCGCCAGCCGATGCTCACCGAATAAATTTTATAAACAAAAAAAATGTATATATTTAAAAAATAAAGAAAATAAAAATTTCAATACCGGATGGATTTAAACGCAACTCAAAATCGTATATAAAAATATGCTCGACGACCAAGCGCAAGCTCAAGGCCAGAAAAAGCGAGAGTAGTACGAAGTCAGCCTTCCTTCTTTTCCCATAGTCAGTTGAGTTGTCATGGCAACTGGCATGAGACAGGCTCCATCCATTCCAGGTCAACCAACTCTTCCAGGGAAGAGAAAAGAAACTCAAACACAAAATACCGTTTTCAATTCTCTCGAGTTAACAACAAATAAAACCGTGTTACCTCCGACGCATTTAATTATATTCAAACAAAATCATTCCTGAGCTTCCTGAATATTTTTAGCACACGTGTCTTTTTAATTTCGCTATTTTCTTCATTAGGTTTGTTTAGCTTGTAGATAAACAACATTGTGATTTTTTTCGCTTGTTCACGGTTCACTAGACTATAAATCTGCGTGCCTTTTTCGGATAAATTGTCCTAGTTATTTCCACGTATCAATTTCCATTAAATTAAATTTATATTTTTTATTTTTTTGAGAAGTGATTTGGGGTTTTTACGGTTAAAAGGATGTGGTTGTTTGTGGAAAAATACACTCTAAAGTATAAAAAAGGGAATGTTTGCGTGGCAAGGCCATGGTTTAACTGCGGGAAAAAGCAGAGTGAAAAAAAAGTGGAAGTTTCAAATTAAAATTTGAAACTTGTTTGGTGTAAGGTTTAAAGATGCATTCGGTAAAATGTAATAAAAAGATAAAATTCGAGCGATCGAGTGGCGGATGATTTGCTAAATTAGGCTAGGAATGTATAGGTGCAAATTATGGTTGAAAAACAGTCACCCGGTTTGATTTTAATAAATATTTAGTTAATTTTCTTCGCCGATTGAATTTCATGTGAATGAGTGAGTCATTCATTTTGTTCAATCACCTTCGCATTCACACGTCGCTTGTTTTGATTTGATTGAGCACGGTAGTTATTTGTCAATAAATGAATGCACTTACCACTGTGTTCGGTGAAGATGTTGGCGATCGGGAGTCGGGCATCTCGTCCTTTATTCCTTGTTTTTGCTGTTCTGGCCCCAGCGACAACCGGCGTAGGGAGACGGCTCTCTTTGCCCTGCTGTGCTCCCATATCATACTCGACTGCTTAAAGGATCGGTGTCCAAATTGCACATAAGAATATCGTGAACATGCTCTGTGATTAACCGCTTTTTGGAATTGGAAAAATGACAGCTCCCTCAATGTATATAATAAATAAGTAGAGTTGCAACAACACTGGAAATTACACTACAGCGTCGAGGGATCCGCCATCATGAATTTTCGGTTCGTTCTCTCACCGTTGAAATGGCGGTCGCTAATTAAACCGCTTTTATTTTTTTGGGGATTAAAAAATGCCTTTTTTATTATTTTTTGTTGCAATCGTATTAGAAAATAATTTTGAACGAAATTTGTTTTGTTGTTTATATTAGTTCTAAACTATACCGATAGATGGCAGCACGTTGTAGACTGTAATATTTTTTAATTAAAAATAAAAATAAATTTGTATTTATTTTTGAAGAAAAAGATAATGACTTTAATTAAAGGAAAAAAAAGAAGATTTTTTTTTCTAAACAATTTAATTTCTTTAGCTTATGTCCCCAGATTAATGGAATGGCGGGTGATCACGTTTCCTGCCCCGAATCATCTCCATGGAAACGACATCGACGTGACATTGAAAGTAAATGGGAGTGTCCACATAATGTTTCTGTAAAACGTTTATTCCTTTACATAAATACAATAAGTATTACGATCATGCGATTTTTTCAGACAATTTAATTTAATTCGTGTTATTTCCAATACACATTGTTGATTTTCCCATTATAGAAAAGAATATTTATTTTTAATTGATTGATTGATTGAAAGCGGCCTAAACATGCCGTTCTTTGGATGGATTACTAAAAAATCAAAAAGCGACGCAGATTTTAAGTCTAAAATCGAGCACAAGTTGTTCCAGGTGCATATTAAACAGAAACACGAAATCTAAACATTTTTCTACCATTTTTTGAATTAATTTTTAGGCAAAACAGACACCTGAACCAATCTTCGATCTATCAGACTGTGGCCTAAAGGAGGTGATATAAAATAATAGACGAGCGCGCACACTGTTGCGTATATTAAAAATAAAATGATTTTATGGTTTAGGTGCCAAGTGGTGTTTATTCCTGGTGCAAAGTCTGTCTCAAAGAGGTAAATTAATTCGTTTTATGTAAAAAAAAAATTGTAAAAATTTTGAACTTTGAATTTAATTCTAGGCATTGCTTCTGCAAGACAACCACTTGACATCTTTAAACGAAGGTGGAAATTTGAACGATTTATCGCAACTTCAAGTTCTGGATTTGCACAATAATGATTTACGCAAACTGCCTCCAGATGTAGGAAATCTAACGAATTTACAAGTATTTATTTCCTTTTTAGGATTAAGTTAAAAGAGTAAAGAATTTATTGTGATACTTTTCAGGTTTTTTATCTTAACAACAATAATTTAAACGAATTGCCACTGACGATACAGCTTATGAAGCAGTTAAAAACTCTTAATCTAAGTGGTATGCTTAGAAAAGTGTGTTTTATTTATTTATTTATTTAAATTGGATGTTTAGGAAATAAATTTCAAGAATTTCCATCAGTGGTATGCGAATTGAAGCAATTGAGAACTCTTGACATTTCGAACAACGCAATCACTAGGTTACCTACTGATCTTGCTTACATCAGAACTCTTGACACATTGATACTTGATACAAATAACATGGTTTTCCCAGCAGCAGGTAATTTTCACTATCTATCCGCATGCAATTTTATTGAATTTGTTTATTTTTAGATATCTGTTCAAAAGGAACTGAAGCAATCATGAGATGTTTGTGTGAAGGTATTATAGATTGAATGAAATGATGTTTAATATTTATGTATATATTTTACAATTAGAAATGAAGATCGAATATGTTCCTCCGTCCAAAGCAATTTCTACTTTAGCTGAAACGCCAGGTTCGGCATCTTTCGCAAGCAACGAATACGAAGAGAGATTGACTGATTACTGGACACGATTAGAGAGTGAAAAAGTAAATTTTTTTTTTTGGGTTTGTTTTATTTATTGATTTTATTTATTAATTTTTAATATTTTTGTATTAGGAAAAGACAAGGCAAGGTCTGATAGCGATGGAAAGGAATCATCAAGAACATATGCTTGAACAGGCAGAAATTATAAAAGAAATGCAAAAGAAACGATTGCAATTGTTAGAAGATGTTTCAGTGGTTTGAATTCATTTTGATGCAGTTTAATTTGTTTTAATTAGAGTTTAAATTACACATAAGATTACATTTTTCTCTTTTTTTCTCGAAATTTTAATATCCATAGGGACAAAATCAGCTGGAAAATGAATTAGCCGAAGCGCAATTAAAAAAAGATAAAAGTCGTCAGAATTTAATTTCGACTCTACTTCAAGGTACCATACTGATGTGAAACTTTGAATTTATTCAAAAATATTAATAATTTGGTTTATTAGTTGAGCAAGATTCGAATAAAGTTATCGAAGATTTACTCGCAATGGCTGAAAAATCGCACAATGTTGACGCAATTATGGAAAATGAAAGACGAGAAAGGTGATTAAAAAGAAAAGAAAAAAAAGTGTTGTTATCTTAATAATTTCACATCTTTTAGAGAGGAATTTGAAGAATTATTGTTTAAAAAACAAGAACAAGAAAAATTGGACAAAAAAGATGTCTTGAGTAAATTTTTTTTCTTAATTTTTACTCATTTCTTTCGATATATTTTCTTGTGTCTATTCAGACGCAATGACGCAGATGTTGCAAAGTGAAGAAATGTTACAATTCCAAAACCTGATGCGCGCACAAACAACAAATCGGTTACACAGAGAGTAATTTTCTTTCTAATGTAAAATCAAAGCCGTTTGATTTAATTACTATTTAACGTAGAAATGAAGAATCTGCAGAATTACTCGAACTTGTCCTAAAGAGAAAGAGTTCGGCGCAAGTGGAAGCCGTTTCAAAATTGCTATCACAAGTAAATTTATTAATAAAGTCAAATAAATAACTTTTTAGCTCAATTTCATCACTTCAAAGGAGACAATACAAAAGGAAGCGTTATTAGTCCTGATGACTAAACGAGATGCAGAATCTATCAATTTGCGAGACCAAGTGACACTCATCCAGGACGAATTAGCCAAACTTTCAATGCTGGAATTAAAGCAGAAGTCGTTGAATATTATTACCCAGCAGGTAATTAATTAGCAATAACATTAAAACAAATTGATAAAAAAAAACTGAGACTACTAAATACTTGAAAATATAGGAAATACTAGGTCAAAAACGTGAACTTTTGACTCAATTACTCGTTCAAGCGCTGGAACAACAAAAAATACGAAGAGAGGAAATGAATCGAAGACTGGTACAATTATTTTAGTTAAATGTAATAAGTCTTAACGATGCTGAATTTTTTTAAATTTTAATTAGGGTGAAATGGAGGAGCAGCGACTGACTGATCAACAGGACTATTGGCTTATTCAATATCAACGTTTGATGGCGCACAAACCAGCAAGTGTGATCGAAATGGTAATAAAATCGTTAATCGAAAGTTTAGATCTTTAAATTCGATTTTATATTAACAGGAAGCAAAAATGGACCCGTCTGTCAAGGCATTTTTAAATAGAGCAGAACTATCAGAATACATCCCTCTATTTGGAAGAAATAAGATATCATACGTGCAATTGATGGCGATGGGGAAAGAAGAATTAAAAGAAGTAAAAAAAAAATTGCGGTTTAAAAGTTATGATAAATAAAATTCATTAATATTTTTTTTTAGATTGGTATTTTTAACCCATTAGTCGTTAACACCATTTTAAACATGATGGAAGCTATTCGAAGAGAAAAAAATCCCGTTTGTGCGGAGCCAAACGAGGATGAATCGGTACCGAGAACCAGTCGAACACCTTCAGCGCCCGAAATTAAGACCCACCAAGAAGTGGAATGCGTCGTGTGCTTGGAAAAGCCTTGTAGCATGCTCTTTTTACATTGCGGCCATGTTTGTTGTTGCGAAACGTGCGCTCTCGACCTGACCATTTGCCCTATGTGCCGTGGTGATATTGTACAAAGCTTTCATTTAAGATATGCAGAATGAATCGCTTTTTCGGTATTCTCCGTGTGTTTTTAATCATCTTTCACATTTAATAGAATTTTGTAATTTCTTTTAATAATTCATCTCTAGTTTTGAAGTCTTATTTCACTTCTTGAAGTACAAGTTTAATCACTAGTGAGGTTCATGCAAAGAAACGAGCCGTAAAACCTCGTACGATTGTTACCAATTTCAATATC
Source organism: Strigamia crassipes (assembly GCA_034683725.1). Lineage (NCBI taxonomy): Eukaryota > Metazoa > Arthropoda > Chilopoda > Geophilomorpha > Linotaeniidae > Strigamia > Strigamia crassipes. Next base: position 81,006 of record JAQFXT010000067.1, read on the forward strand.
TGTATATGTGTCCATTTTTACCAAATATTTTTCAGATTTTTACATTATATATTCTATTCTTTGAAATACAAAAATGCAATTTGTTAAATATATTCATGACTGAATTGTAAATTAATTGTAAATTAATGTAAATTCTTCACTTTTTTCAAAAAATACAATTCGTGTACTCAAATAAAAGTTATCAAATACTTGCATTGTGAAATCGAATACTAATTATAATGATGAAGGATCGTCACTTGGATCACGATTCATCATCTGGTTGATCTTCAACTGGTTTGTCATCCTCTTCAACACTTTCAGTATCTTTGTCTTTGCTCTTATCGTCGCTTTTCTTCGCTACAGTTCCTCCTTTGCTTTTCTTTCTCTTATCGCTCGCTTCCTTCTTTCCCTTTTGTTCTTTCTTAAAATCTGTTTACGGAAAAGTACGTGTAATTTAACAGTTATTTTTACTCGTTACTAGGGTTGCCAACTCCTGATTTGTTCAAAAGCGTACAAATAAAAATGGACACTGGAAGGGGAGGTGACAAAACGCGAGGGCACAGCATACACATCAATGTTTTAGTACCAAAACGCGTATTGCACGCTACACAGCGTAGTTGGCAAACCTATTCGGTGCTATATTACTTTCTAGACATTCAGTGAGCGGTTCAACGAATTTCTCGAATTCCATGTCTTGCATTGCGGATAAAACATCTTGACCAGTTAGGGTTTTTCGTTTGGATTTAATTGCAAAATTATTTGCACTAAAAAGAAAAAATTAACGATTAATAATACACTAGGTGCGTTCAATTTTGAAAAAAAAAATTTTCTTTTCTACCTTTTTGCAAAAGGAAGAAAATGTGCTTTTGAATGAACGAACTTAATAATTTTTCCTTTTGAATTGTACAATGGTAAAAACGGACCTTTTTATGGTAAAAACGAGCCTTTTTATCGTAATAACGAACATTTTTATCGTAATAACGAACACTTTTATAGTAAAACGGAGTATATTATGGTAAAAACAAACGTTTTAATGGTGTAATAAAGCAAATATAGTGACAAAATACCTAGATGTTGCGTATAGCACAAAAACACTTGCAGCTTTAGAAATTGCTGCTCGAGCTTCTTTTGATATGTTTACAGCGTCGGGAAGCTGAAAAATCAATAGAAAAATGTTTTATTAAAAAAAAAGTTAATTAATCCACAATCCACCTTACCGCATCTTTTATAATCCTGGTTATAACTGCGTTAGGTAAATTCAAATCTTCTGGCTTTTCAGCCATTTTGTTAACTTGTTTCTATTCCTCATTGGCGCCAATGTGGCCAAACGACGCTAAAGTTTCGTTCCAAAATTCAGCAAACAACGTAACGAATCGTTGAATTAGCACATGCGCCCTCTTTCACCGTCTGAGTGGAGTAGTGCTGGCGAACTTGTCAAGGAAGCGGTAATGTTTTTATTCTTCTATTTCTTATATAAAGCGTGAAATTATACTTACAATTAAGTATTTACTTGCCGTAAAGTTTGGATTTGCGTTATTAGTAGACTTTTTTTGAGTATTAGCTAAAGATTTTAAGGAAACTGGGTTTGACCAAGCGGTCAGTCACATATAAGCCTAAAACAGTTGTAATGCTTTTGTGAATATTTACCAAACAATTTATTTTTTAAGGAAGATGAGCAGTTCTGAGGAAGTATCTTGGATCTCATGGTTCTGTGGCCTCCGAGGCAATGAATTTTTTTGTGAGGTGAGTCGATTTCTTTTATGATGCATTTTGCTTGTACAGTTTTTTAATTAAATTATTTAAACAGGTTGATGAAGACTACATCCAAGATAAATTTAATTTGACCGGATTAAATGAACAAGTACCACATTATCGTCAAGCTTTGGACATGATATTAGACTTGGAACCGGGTAAAATTATAATTTTAATATTTTTTTTAAACTTCTTGAATAATTGATTGTATTTTTCTTCAAACGTTCCATATAAACAGACGACGAGCTGGAAGATAACCCGAATCAAAGTGATTTAATAGAACAAGCAGCCGAGCTGCTTTATGGTTTAATTCACGCTCGTTATATTTTAACAAATCGTGGTATTGCTCAAATGGTATAAAAATCTTTTTGTTTCCTTTTAAATGTGTCGAAATTTACGATTGAATTAATTATTATTTTAAAACAGATAGAGAAATATCAGAATGGCGACTTTGGCCACTGCCCAAGAGTCTATTGTGAAAATCAACCAATGCTTCCAATAGGTTTATAAAAATTAAATTAAACTCGTCACAGTTCTCAAATTACAAGTCCACGTTGTGTATTTTGTTTTAAAAAAAAAACCCGAAAGTTGTTTTTATTATATCATTTTATTCTATTTAATTAAACGTAACTAAAATATATTTCGGTGGGCTTGTAAATTGAGAAATACTTGGTATTTTATTGAAAAATTGTAATTGAATAGGTTTATCGGACGTTCCCGGTGAAGCGATGGTCAAGCTGTACTGTCCAAAATGCATGGACGTCTACACACCGAAATCCTCTCGGCATCATCACACCGATGGGGCATATTTTGGAACTGGATTTCCTCATATGCTGTTTATGGTTCATCCAGAGTATAGACCCAAAAGGCCTGGAAACCAATTTATACCTAGGTGCGAATCTTTAATTATTCAAGAAAACCAACTGAACGAGTCCGTGAGCGGGATCTTGAAACGGTGGTTAATCAAAGTGGTAGATTCACCCGATAGCAGGATCTCGTTGAACACTCGAATTCAGTTTCCAATGACTTTCTTCTTCCTTATTTTCCTTTTTGTTTTTAGTCTAAGGTTGCTTTTGTTTGGTGTTTAAATAAAGCAAAAATATTTTTTGGGATTTTATGTATAATTTTATTTTTATAATTCTAGGCTATATGGATTCAAAATACACCCTCTTGCCTACCAGATTCAGCAACAAGCTGCGGCTAATTTCAAGGCCCCCATGCGAGCAATGAGTTATAATAATGGGAAACGCTGAAGAACGAACGATATCATCATTGGTTTCGATATGCGGTTATGTATACACAAGCTGACGAGGGGAAAATTGGTTTTAATATTCATTGTAGTTATTATGGAAAGCATTTATTCGTAAACTTTCATGTATAATTTGTGGCAATTATTTTGTTTTGTTTTGGTTAACTTGCAATTGGAGGAATGAAAACAAAGTTTCGTTTACAAATGATTCTAGTACACTTCATTTTGTAAATTCCATCATCAAATAATGTGTTGTTTGTGTAATGCATTTTTAAATAATTTTATTAAACAGTACTACATGACATTAAACCTCTTAATTTTCTTTTACATCGATGTCTGCAATAGTTGTTATAATTTTAATAAATACAATATTTGGCAATTATCTTTTAAGTGTTTTTTTTGGGTTTTTTTTTTCTTTCTTTTTTGTTTTTAGCTCTTTACATTCAATTACAAACAATGAATCTCAAGTTTCTAAATTTCGTTTACTTTCACAGAAATTGATCTTACAATAATACATCGAGGAAATGATGAAAAATCAAAAATATTACAATTTTAAAACATTGAAACATTGTAACCTAATCGGTACTTACATAAAAAAAAAATCATTGAGACATACAAATGCACTGTTTATATGAATTCGTACCAAAATCAAATACTAAAATAAAAACATTACCTAATTATTTAATTAAAAATAAAAAATTATTTGCAACTCGAAATAAAGAAATGGAATAATTAGGCAGCACGATAGATTAAGTGAATCCCCGAATCTGTGGATACTGGCCCACTCAATTCCCCTATGGAAAGAGAAAATGCAGCGTCTTCAAAGGGTTTTTGCATTGCTCCACGTCCGAAAAATCCCAAATCTCCGCCTCGTTTCGCCGAACTACAATCGCTGTATTCTCCAGCCAGTTCTTCTATTGTAGTTTTCCCAGACTCGATATCACTTCTGTACTCTATTCAAATAAAAATAATTAATTTTCATTATTGTATTCGGATTTTTTAAATTTATTTCTATTTTTATACCTTTAATTAAATCTAAAGCTTCGTCTTTAGTTCTGGTAATGTTGTCCTCTCTCCACGACGACGGTCTGCGGGAATCTTTGTGTTTTACAAGTAAATGAAAGCATTGCACTTGCTCCGGCGACGATGTTGATGCTGGTTTTGTCGGTCTATCCCACTGACTTTCTTTTGTATTTATGTTTAAATAGTACGCTTGACCTACAAATAAAAGACGATCGTCAATTTTTACAAGTTACACCTGACAGCGTGTTGACACTATGCAGTGGAGATTGCAAGTTTTAGGTTTTATTGATTGCACTTTAAAGCGCAATATAAAGCAAATTTTGAATTATTTACTGTTTTATTTGCATTCTAATGTGTTTATTGGAAACTAAAAATGAATAAGCCAACCTGTAGAACGGCTCATTCGCTTTTCCCAACCCTGAGGAAGCTCATCGTCCGACATGATTATCGGTATAGGATTATGCGAATTGAGAATGATGCGGCGGCGGCGAAAACGAAACAAGGCGGATGAGTACACCAATACCACCAAAAACAGTTACCATTTATAAAACCTTTAATATTATTAAATAGTTATATATATAAAAGTATTTAAAGTGTCATTCAATTTTATTAATTTAATTTTTTGGTTACAGATTTGTAAAAGATGGATTTAATCGGATTTATTAGTACTACTTTTTTAAAACACAGTTAATTTGACGTCAGGTGCGTAATTTTTTTTAATTTATTTTATTTATAAATATTTGGCTTTATATATATACAAAAATTAACTATTTAAAATTGTAATAAATTATACAGTAAATGCAAGAAGCTTGAATTTCTAATAAAATATTTTTATTATTGATGATCTACCAATCGCATTACAACGTTTCATTGTCCTATAAAACTCCCGTATGCACAAAGTGCGAGTTGGCGCTACATGTTCCGATGGCTCTTCCGGTCCTGTCGAGTGCTTGATCCCGAATTATGGTTAGTGGGTCCGCTTCAGCCTTGGAATCAGCTGTAAAGAAATTAGACGTCAAACAGCTATCATGAGTGACTCACATTCAAGATAAACCAACCGACACACACTTTTCTGCCTTCAACACTCAGCACCCAGGCAACACGAGCCGAATCTCATAAAACGAACAGGTACATTATACATTATAATTAACTGCTTACAGCTATAAACACTTATATGGTCAAGATCATCTAATCGACCAACACGCGCAAAATCAAAGCTATTTTTTATTTTTTTTTAATTTAAAAAACCCAAAAAAATACAATAATTATAAAAAATATATATGTAGGACATTTTAGATGTTTAATTTTAACGAAAAATTACGTTAATTCGTTCAACTACCTTAAATATTTTAATCTATTCTTTCACCCGCTGTCATTTGGTCAACAGAATATAGGTGAATTCATGGTAACCTGGTTGGAGGTGGTTTTTGAACCAAAACAGTGATTTTTTTTAGGTGAAAATTGAAGTTAATTAAATGGGTTTATGTATATTTGATTAATGCTTATCGTTTTCAAGATCCTGTGGTTATTTCATCAATTGACAGGTAACTTTTATGTCGGCCATTAGTCATATATTTAGGTTAGTATTTGCATTTAGACCTAAATAACGCCTATAAATGTGTGTTTTAGCTTTTAACCTTTCATTAAATGTTGAAGTTTAAAATTAAAATTTATATTGACCCCCACACTACCCCTCCAAAAAAATACAAAAAATTTTTTGTTTCCTGTTGAGTGCAAAAATATGTATAAAGTTTATATTGCATGCTTTGCTAACCGTGACATTAAACGAAAGAAGTGATGGTTTGAAAGGCCAAATTTAAAATTCACCTAGCGGATTAATGTAATGAGTAATACATACAGTGTATTTGTACGAAAATAAAAGATAATTTAAAAAAATACATTTTCCATGGGGGATGAACGACATAAGATGAATTTTTATTTTTATTGGCCACGTCGGCTTTAATACCCAACAACTGCACTAGAAAATCATTAAAATCTGCACGGATTTAAAAAAAAAAAAAAAATCTAAACATGACTTTAACATTGAAAAAATAAACTTTACTGCTTACAATTCCTTCATATGTAATCGTACACTCCTTTGTGAGTCACCAGTTAAAAAAGCTAGAGAATAAAAAAGAAAAAAAAATCTTGTTCTTATGATATTTAAAATAAATCACAGAAATTCAGAAAGTTTAAACTTCTCATATTGATTTATTTACATTTTCGATATTTATTTACACAAAAAAAATCCAAATATAAACTTAAATAAACGTAAACAAATGTTAGGTAACTACTTAAAAATAATTTTTTTTTTTTTTTTTTAAATAAAACAGTTTTATTTGATTATCATATCAAAATAGGCCTAATCTCACAAAATCTCATTGTATTAATTAGAAAAATAAAGTTGGAGGGTCAGTGTTGCATACATCCTGAGTAGCCTTGGGCAGCCCGCCTTCTTACCTTTGCAAAGTATCCTGGGAGTTGATGACATCAGCAAATTCCACTCAATATTGTGTCAGGTGAACGTCTGAAATTCCGCTTTTCTTACACCTGCGCTCGAATTCCCCAAGTATTGTTGCATGTGCGATTCGATTTACGTGTAATGTGGTAACTCGTGTTCAGTGCGATTCTCTGTTCGTGAAATATATTGAATGAACCAACTGGAACTTGATTTGAAAAGTTGCCATAACGACTAAAAAAGGTAAATCAGTCATTCACCCGAAGTTTAACTGTTGAGGTAAGAATTATTATTTTTTTTTTAAATTCCCGTTATTAAACTCGTAAAAATAAAAAAAATTAAATGGTTGGTTTAATTTTTATTTTTTAGGGTGAGGAGTGAACTAAAGCAGACCAGAAGAGGCGAATGGCTTCGTCCTCGTCTTTTCATCATCATCCTCTAACAACATGACTGAAAGTCCCCCTACAACTCCGAATTGTTTAACCGCAACGATTGCTCAAAATCCATCGCAGGAAGATTTGCAGTTATTGGCAAGACTGGAGGAATTAAATAGGTGACTTAAATGAATATTTTCACGTGATAGAATTTAAAAAAAAAAAAAAATTATTTCATTGTGAAGTGATACAAGTTTGATAGGAATGACGTTGCGAGTCATTTTATCTTTTACTGAAATCCGATAAAGTAAAAAAAAATTTTTTAAATAAATAAATATTTACCGGAACTATTGTAATTTTCATTTAATTGTAATTTTCATTTTCGAAATGGAATTTTTATGTGTTTTTTAAATTTTTTTAATTTGAAATCTTATCATTAGCGAGTGAAGTGATATCGCTCGAATTTCACATGCTGCGCATCTGTCATCACGATTAGAGCCGCAGCACTCGCAAGATTGGCCTCAACATTAGCCCGATAATACCGAAACGTGCTCCCATCAAATTGACAATTTTTATTGGCAGGAGGGCATCGGGGCAAGCGCATAATTGCCTCATTTCTAAATAGAAATAATGTACAATTTCAATGACTACTGAATAGATTGAGCGCAGAATAATAATACCTAATAATAATAATAATAATAAATAATGGAATTTCTAGAGATCACTATAGATAAAGGTCTAACCGACTATAACCTGATTCTCGAGTAATTTAATTGGTCATATGTCATTTGCAATAGCTCAACTGTGACCGATTTTTTATTTTTGTTCAAATCTCGTCAATTCACCGCTGTAAAAATGATGTAAGAGTTTTATCTGTATTTAAATATGGGAAAAGTGAGTGAAGGTGATTATCCTTTACCTATCTCTCACGTAATAAGCGATCAAATTAGATGCGAACAAATGAACGACGTGCATTGTGCCGGGTGGGAATATAGGTCAGATTTTGCATGCGTTTTAGCACGAGTTAGACAATTTTATTGAGGTCTTTGAGTCTGACTTGTGAGACGTGGTTAATTGTTAATGATGGGATTTTTGGTTGGAAGTAGGAAGTGTTCTAGAAATTATTTTTGATGAGTTAAAATAAATTGTATTTTTGTTATTTATTTTAGGAAATTGGAAGCTGATGCCAAGTCATTGAATTCTCTCTCGGGAACATCGAATCATTCGAGACGGAGCTCGGACACCAGTCAGATTTCGCTGAGTTCCGGCAGTGCGCAAGGCGAGGCGGAAGATGCGGAAGACGTTTGGCATTTATGGGGTCGGGTGATAGCCGACTGGGAGCTGTACAGTAAAAAGAAAAGCTCCTTTGTCAGGGTAAATTACAAATTATTATCCATTTCAGCTTTGATTTAATTCTCGTTTGTTTTTATGCGTAGGATTTGGTTCGAAAAGGAATCCCACACCATTTCCGTGGACTTGCTTGGCAACTTCTATGCAACGCCCACACATCGCAGGCCCGTGAGCAGTTTGCTGAATACATGAAGCAAACCTCGCCGTGTGAGAAAGTTATACGTCGGGACATCGCTCGAACTTACCCGGAACATGAGTTTTTCAAGGAGAAGGATGGCCCTGGTCAGGAGAGCTTATTTAACGTGATGAAGGTAAGAGGGTTTTAATAAATTAACCGTTGATTATTACGTTAATGCTTGGAAACTTTTAAAAACAGGCTTATTCTCTGCATGATAGAGAAGTTGGATATTGCCAAGGGAGTGCTTTCATCGTAGGATTACTACTTATGCAGGTATTAAACGTGTGGATTAGCTGATTAATGTGTTCAGAATTTTTTATTTTTTATGAGTGGGAAGGAAAAAAAGTGAAATTGATAAAAAGAACATTAAAAAGAAAAAGCTTTTAATGGTATAGTAGGAATTTTTTAGAGTTTTATTAAAATTTTGGAAGATTTCTATGGTACGAGTACTAAGGCGATTTTTATTTTTATTTTTTTTATTTGATGGTTTTTATTCTTTTATGATTGATGAAATGTTGAAATGCCTAAATACGCACTAAATTACGGTAATAAACCTTGTTTGCAATGTGTCACGTATGAGTTTTTCGCAGAAACGTCGCTTGACAGTGCACATTTTTCTGTTTTATATCTTAAATTGCACCATAATCAAACACCTAAAAGTGAATTGAATTCTATGGTGAAAATGCGAGCCAAAATTAATGATATTTTTAGGATTCGTTTTGTTAAATATAGTTTTATTTATATTGTGTTCCCTCAAAGACAAAAAAAGTTAAAAATAATTTTTTTACATTCTTTGATTTAAAATGTTATTTTGAAGGGTTATAATAAACAAATTCAATAACACAGAGCAGATTGAATGTGAATATTTACTATTCGCCATGGAAACAATCAACGTGACTTTCGGAAAATATATTTATCACAAAATTGCGAGTTTATTGTAAACACATTTGTTTGATGTTTAATCTCATGGCTGGAATTAATAATCACATTAAGGCCATTTTATCAAGAAAAATGAAATTGTTTTAGAGCAGCAAAAGGCTTAATGCGCTTTATGTAGGCCTCGTCTCTCGGGATTTTTTGAGCAGTTATCTCCCGTTGTCGTAAACTCTCAGAAAAATGCAGCAATAAATAATTTCTGAATAATTTTTAAATATTTCAAACATCATTTATTGCAGTTAAAAGTGATTGCACAAAATGCCAGCTTTTGTTTCATAATTAATGAACGCACATTTCCACATTGGAAGCTAAACATTTATATTTAAAAAGTAAAAAAAAAAATTAAAATTAAAAAAATTAAAAACCTTTTAAGAGTATTGGGTGGGTGCTATTAATAGTGTCTAGGCGGGCTGGTTGTTGACGAGGGTGTGGTTTTAACACAAGAAAATTATCATGGCTTTTTTATATTTATTTATTGCCTCCATTAGATGATAAATTAATCATTAAGACGTGGATGGTGCAATACTTCAGGTCAACTATTGAATGGACGTTTTGTTGTTGTTACCTAGCCAACTGGTCGATATGTTACTAAATGTTAAAGAAAACAATTTTTTTTGCTTTTTGTATCCAGCCTGAGTACATTTTTGAAAAATTGATCCATTTTTTTTTAGGATAGAAATTTTCTTTTTTTGATTTTTTTTTTGTCACGAAATAAATCAAAATTGATGGGTAAAATGGAATCTTATGAATTTTTTAGATGCCTGAAGAAGAGACTTTTGCTGTGCTTGTCAAAATTATGCAGGAATATCGTATGCGCGAAATGTTTAAACCTAGTATGGCCGAGTTAGGCTTATGTATGTTTCAGTTGGAGTGTCTCATTCAGGTATATTGTAATTAGATTTGATGATATTATTACATCTTTGTAGCGTTTTTAAATGTAATTAATATTTTTTTTTTTCATTTTGAATATGATTTTAGGAACTTTTGCCTGAGTTGCATGTACATTTTCAGTCGCAGAGTTTCCATGTATCAATGTATGCATCCTCATGGTTTTTAACACTGTTCAGCACAGCTTTACCTCTTCCGCTTGCCTTTCATATTATGGATCTTTTCATATCTGAAGTAAAAATTGCATTTAAATGTCATTTTTAAGGGTATTAATTTTTTTTGTTGTATATTTGAAATTGATTATAGGGCATGGAAATGATATTTAGAGTAGCAGTTAGCATTTTGCAAAATTGCAAGGACCAGTTATTATCAATGGATATGGAAGGAATGCTGAAGGTACTTTATTTTTAAATTTTTTTATTTACACGGTTGCCGGTTAATTACATTTTGATATGATTTTATTGCAGTTTTTACAAAAGGACATGCCGGCTAGATTTGAACTGGACGCCGAACCACTATTGCAAGTAGCCTTTCAAGTGAAATATAACACGAAAAAGATGAAAAAGTGAGTTATTTCTTTGAATTTTATAATTTAAACTTGTCTAAAGTTGAAATATATAAGTGATGATGTCAATAGTTTTGTTTTTCGGGAAGTTAATGACGTAACGTAAAAAGTACCATATGTGACAGGTGGTAGGAAGACTGAGATCATTGTGCGGATTATTTTTATTTTGAAAGTATTAACGGCAGTATAACTTTAAATAGACTTTAAACCGGGATCATAATATTAGGTAACCAGAGAAAGATTTGAAACAGCTTTTCAAAGTCTCATATCACGTCAAGACGTGTGATTTTTGTGAGTTTTTTTAAGTTTGCGATGAATTATGATGAAAGCGGATTCATATCCGCTGAACTATTCGCCGTTGCGGATGACGCGTAAGGGCTGTTTATTGATATTTTTATGTTCTTAAATTGCTTTATATAGTTTTTAATTACATTTCAATAGGAATATTAATTTTTTAATTTTTCTTTATTGTTTTGTTACAGACTGGAGAAAGAATATACAACAAAAAGAACGAAGGAGCAAGAAGAAATGGTCGAAATGAGAGTAAGTTTTGGATAATTTTTGAACTTTTTAAAAAAAAATTAAAATTAAATAATTTAATGTTGATGTATCTTCAGAGGTTGAGGACAGAAAACAGGTTATTACGACAACGAATTGAATGTTTGGAACAGGTATTTTTGTTATCAAAGGTTTATTGGTCGTATTTAAACCTTGTTTTGGTCATGAAAATTATAGGAAAGCTCTTCGCTGGCCGATCGTTTGATTCAAGGGCAAGTTACTCGTGCTCAGGAGGCTGAAGAGACGTTTGCCTTGAAAAGGGAACTGTCTGCCCTGAGACAACAAAACACTGAACTAAGTCAGCATAAAGAGGAAAATGAATTAAAAATCAATTTTTTTGAAGAAGTGAGTTGTAATTTTTACAAAAAATTAATGAATTAAATGGATTTTTATTGTTTTTAGGAAGTTAAAAGGTTGCAGCTGTTAGAATGTAAAGATGCCAACGATTTAATCCAAGTTTTACAAGAGGAGTTAGTGAATATTCGACTTAAAGAAGCTGAATCTCAGGCCATCATTAAGGATATGAAAGTGAGGATGTCTGAATTGGAAGAGGCTAACAAGAAATTGCGAGATGCACCACCAGATAATAACGTGGCGCATCTACAAGAAGAACTTATAGCGCTTAAACTACGAGAGGCTGAAACGAATTTATCGATGAAAGAACTAGTTCAAAGAATAAACGATTTGAGTGCACTGTGGGAGGTAAACTTTTTAACTGCTTGTTAATTTTTTATTTTTTGCCAATACTATATAAGTTGTTTTGCTTTGTAGAAACACCTGAAAGAAAATCACATGGGAGAAAATGGGAAGAAAAAGGATTACGGAAAGAATACGATTTTACAACTTCAAGACGATCTGTTGACTGCGAGGTTGAAAGAAGCCACGGCTGTGGCCGAGTTGAAAGAATTTCAACATAAGGTCATGGAACTGGAAAGTCAAGTAAGATTTCTTTTAATTTTGCCGATTAAAATTTATTAATCTACAATTTATGTTTGCAGAACCATGTGAGTTTGAATCAAGTGCGGAGATTGGAGGAAGAGGTCGAAAAATTGAATTCTACGATCGAATCTTTGCAATTGAGCGAGAAAGATATGTTACAAAGGTTGAAGGACGAAGAAAGGAAGTTTTATGACTTAGAATCGAAGGTAAATTAATTTATCTCGGATTAATCCGTTTTGTAGGATTATTATTAATATAAATTGTCGATCCCGTTGTATTGTTTTTATTTTTGTTTCAAAAAAACAAAAAAACAAAAAAACATAAATGGAGTATTATTATTTTGACAGTTAAACCCTAAAATGCAGAATTGTGAGGAATCCCTTGGTGAGGTAATTTTATCAAGAAGCTTTAATTGGCTAACAAGGATTAATTCTACTTTAATCCAATTCTGCATGACCCTCTTGATCATTTTTGATACTTTTGGCGCCAATCTTTTTATATTAATAAAGTGTTGACGAGAAATTGCATGTTGATTGTTTTTTCAGCATGAAATAGTAAAAAAAATAATAATAATAATGTAGCATGAAGCTGTGATATTTTGATACAAAAGTGTCGATTTCTAATTTGCATGTTTGCTTGGCTTTTGCTGTGTATGTAGATGAAAGAAGATCTTGTCATGTATCGTATTCGTGAAATGGAACGAGCTCAGAATGCGGCTGAGCTCGAGCAGAGATTGTCATCTATGGAATGCAAGGTAGCGAGCTGTTTTAGTTGCTAGCAATTAGGCCTTTTCTTGTAATGAAATTTTTATTTTTATTTTATTATTTTATTTATTTTTAGATTTTATTTGTCTGGGATCTAATTTGATGTTTTCTTTTGTATAGCACGAAGAAATGCTAACTGCGCGCCAGTTAAACGAAAGCGATCGAGAGGAAGTACGGGAACTTCAAGATCGTGTTGTCGATTTACAAAATGAAGTAAAGAAAGGATAACACATTTATTTATTTTTACATTTAAAATTTAATTTTTAATTTACAGGTGATGCGATTGGACGTTTTGAACAAGAAACTTACTGGGACAATAATGAATCACAACTATGGAGGTGGTGATAAAATTCCCGTGTCACAGAGAAATGGAGATGCGCATTGAGGAAATCAATGCACGTTTTTGTGGACGAACGAAATACTCAGCCGCTATTGTTGTGATAATTGTGAATATTTGTAAATATGAATTTACAATGGGGGATTTAGCATGGAAAAGGCATTGAACGTATGGGTGTGTTTGTAAATAAGTATAAGATCACAAATTTGGTCACAAGTATATTAAAAGAAATATTAGTTATTTAAGTCGATTTTTATAGTTTTTTTTTTCGGGAAAATGTTTTTATTTGCTTTTTACAAAAATGAATTAATATACCGGTCGTTGTTTAATTTCACTCTAAACTATGTGAATGCTTAATTTGCTGTATTTAATATTTGAGACGAGTTAAAACTCATCGTGGTAATACATTTAAATTCGTGTAAATATTATGTAAATGCGAAAGAGTGCTGGTTATTTCTGTTCAAAAAAATAATAACGCTTGTTTTGTACTTTACTCGAAGTAACAGAATAAAAATAAAATCAGGTAAATTAATTTTCAAATTTAATGTAGCGATGTAGAAATGATATATAAAACAATGAAATTTACAGTTATCTCTTTATTTATCACACTTCATCTTCGTTCAGTAACATGTTTGGAATGCCGTCGCTTATTGGAAAAATCCTTTTAGTTTCGGGACAAACTAAATCTCCGTTTACAACTTCAACCTGCGAATAAATTTGATATTTTTTAAGATGTTGAGAAATCATTTTAAAAAAAATCGGTTTCTTACTTCCAACAAAACATGGTGGACTTTTTTAAGAAAATCGGTATTGTTTTCGTAGTCTGAAATAACACACTTGGGTAAATCAGTCAAATGACCTATCTGAAATTAGAATTTTACATTATAAACGTCAATTTTTACAGTTAATAATATTTTCGGCTTTTACGCTTTCAGCTGCTTGCGTAAGCGCAGTCCAGTCCAGTTTAGGAATTATTTTTGAAACGAAATCTGGATTGAAGTCTACATCATTCACTTTAATCTCTCGCGCCTAAAACGATTATTTGCAGGAACATAATTATTAACAATTAAATAATTTGATGTTAATTTTTAAAACATTGAAGGTTACCGTGATTCCTAATGGAAAGCCAACGCTAACGCCCTTGATACATTTCGAACTCAACATATTATGCGTAAGCAATTTCATTTTTTCGAATTAATTATATGTACAGTATCAATATGTACAAAAACTCTCAATCAGATCTATCTCAGAAGTTCGTGATCAACAACAACAACCAGCATGGGAAATGGCTACCAAAAGTATGTACGAACGACGTTTCCGGTAAATTCAATGCACACATTCGACACTAGGTGGTGTTGGTAGTAATAAATGTTACTCATGAGAAAGATCTTCTGACAAGTGAGTAACATTTCTGATGTTGCAGTTATTAATTAATTAATAATAAAAATTAATATTTTCTTTTTATTGCAAGCAAGATGGATGGGCACATTTAGAAATCAGAAAAGCCAGTTTCCGAGCAATGTTACATAGCGATATACCATAATACATTTTTAATTCTGAACTTTATTTTTGTTTTGAAATATGCATTAGATTAGAACACATTGCTGGTTCAAAGCAATGCTCTGAAATTATTAATAATTTTAAAAAAATGCTTTTAGTATTTGCTATAAAATAAAATAATATCTGACTTTTTTATCCCTTATTGTGTATTCTGGTATTCAATAGATGAAATGCAAACAATGTAACATATTGCTCAATATTGTAAACATGACTTGTAGTGAAATATCCCAAAATAGAATCTAGCCATAAAAATAGGTTTTAAGTTGTTGCATTATTTTATGAAAAGAAGTTGAAGTGATTAATTTCTGTTTATAGATTCCAAAGCTAAATGTAATTAATTTTAATTACCAGCCCCAAGGGATACAGTTATTTGATACAACATACATACCGCCAATTGGTGTAATTTCAGTTTATACGTAATTATACATTCTAAAAAAAGAAACCTTTCTTATTTTCACAGCAAAGTTTTAATTTATTATTTCAAAAGAACTTTCTTCAGTCATCACAACTTTTTTTTTTTTCTTCTTTTTTTCGTCTTTTTCTCTTTTTATTCACCAACTTCAATCTTTTTTGAAAAGTAGTTTAAAGTCGGTTGGGTTCTTTTCTAGCCTCTTAACTCAGACTTGATAAGAGCATTTCCCTGCCGCTTTTGTCACCATTTGATGATTAGTGCATTTTCTGGTTGCTAAGCAACTACACGACGATGTTGCTTGACATCACGTTTGTTGTGCACGCCGCCTTAATTCTTGAAAGCCACTCTTGATTTGTTCATCCCCAAAGAAAAAGGCAAAGCGGCTGCTCTTGGCTGCAGTAATGAAGTCAATCTGCGACCACGGACAAATTTACTCGGCGTCTTTTGCTGATTAAGCGTATACCTCTGGAGAAAGAAATTATTTTTCTTTCATTTCTTTTCTAATTTCCGTTTCTTTTTCATTTATTTAAAAAAGAAAACACGACTAAATTTTTTTTTATTTCTTTTTTTATTCCATTTTTTCGAATTTTTTTTCTTTGAAATATTTCTGTTTAATAAAACGTGCGGTTTAATAAATCAAATTTTCTTATTAAAAGAAAAAAAATTGGAGTCAAAATATATTAAAGTTTAACATAATGTAGACAAAGTAAAGCAGAGCGACAAATAGTCTTCTCTTTAGCCGTGACATTTGTAATCTCTTTACCGTGCAGCAGCTGTTTGTCCAGCTGTGAAATTATGGTTCCTGTACTAGTGCGTGAATGAAACATTAGACCTCCACGATCTAAGATGTAGTCTACTTTCTTGATTTCATTCTTGGGAAAGGTTTTCCTAACAATTCAGAACCTGTGAGAGAAAAAAGAAGAACGTAGGTGTAAGTAATTTTTTTTTTCTTTCTTTTTAATATTGACTTTTTCTGTAAGTTTTCTCTTTTGCAGCAGAATTTAAAAAAGAATAATAAAATAATAAAAAAAATTGCACTATATTTTTTTTTTTTTTTTTTTTTTTTTTTGGTTACTATAATAGGATTTTTTTTTTTGCTGAGAAACGAAAAAGTCTAAAAATTACAACGCTTGACTTGAGTTTGGAAATAGTTTCATTTGAAGATATTTTTTTAATGGTTTATAAGGGATGAGTGAGATAAGAGAGAAATGGCGGACGATAACAATAAAAATTTAAAAAAAAAAAAATTTTTCACGACTGGCCATCAAAAACCAAGAGTTTGATTTACAATGTTGTAAAATATTTTTATGTAAAAAAACAACTAAAAGAAATATAAATTTGGAATTCGAAACAAGAAAAAACAAAACCCCCCCAAAAAAACTGTACCAGAACTTGAAAGTTGAAACTAAACCCACAGTGTGCAATAGAGCGAATATCAGTACACTCTTTCTTATACTGAAAAAGGGGCTATAATTCTTTCCCAAGTGAAGAAAAAAAAACCTCAATCCAAAACCACGATTTTTACATTTCACATTTCATGTGTTTTAAAAAGAGGAAAGTTTGAAATCTGAACTTTAATAACCTGTTTGAGCTTCATTGCATTGCACTCTCGGTATGCAGTGAAGCTTGGCATCTGTGCAGCACTTTTAAGAAAGTTTGGCTATATACACGAGAAGGGAAGCGTGACCGATCGAATTTATTTCTCATTTTCCTAGACTTTGGCCTCCAGCGAAACGTAACTCCAGGTCGGTGCCACTCTTCATTTCTCTTGCACGCAACACGTCGCATCATTGGTAATGCTGCCATCAAATTATTAGCGAATTAAACTGATGCGCATTTTTGATGGATTGTGAATTCAATTCCACGCGACTTCTTCGCCTCGAAACGGAACGGGATTTCCGCTTTATCTTTAATAACCGAAAATTCGGCTTTAACTTATAAACAACATTACCAAATGTATTGACTTTAAACATCGAATACTTTTGATGAAACTTCCACGCGTATTGACTTTGCAAAGTAATAAATATCCTTGCATTTTGATGAAATACAAAGTTTGTTTTATGAAACACTTTAATCATACAGCAATTAGTCTTACGGTGAAAGCGTAATCCCCATTTTGTCGTTGCTCATGTTTAATTTAATGCGTATACCTTTAATCCCACGTTCAGTAGACTGTAAACTCGATATTAAAATTAACATAGACCCGTATAGTTTTCAATAATTACATTTCATTATGTGCTTATTTACTGTGCAAAAATGTATGATAATTTTTGCAATTGCCACATAAAGTTTAACCTCATCGTTTTGCTTTCATACTCGGTGTGTGTGTGCGAGCGGTTATGAAATGAGTCTTGTTGCCGTTTTCAAATATTTTCCTCAATGCCACTCAAGCGTGAATTGCTTTCTTTCGCTGCGGACTCAGTGGGGAGCCACGGCTGTGCATTTCTTCCACATGGATGGATTTAGTCTTGTGCCGACTTGAAATTTCCTCTTCGCCGTCCGTCGATTGCTCACTTATCCGTTTTCTCACGCGATGGAGCTGCCGGCCTGCATTTCACAGAGAACTAACGATTTCGCACGAGGCAAACTCGTTACTCGGCGGCCGGCTGCACGTGCAGGTGCGTCTCTTAGGACTTGATTCTTACCTGTGAGATGAACCCATCATCAGCACTTGCCATGGAGAGAGGGCTCGTCAGATGTCGATAGAGAATCTGCATCGAAAACCGTGACGATTCTAACCCATTTCTCAGAGGATATTGGCCACATTTCGCCTTATACTGCTTGTTGGGCTTCATCTGAACGTTTCATCTGCCAACAGGGACGCACTTTCCACATACGAAGGATATGAAAATCGTGTCCCGATACGTAAAATATCACATTTTAAGGTAGGCTTCGCTTTCGTACTTGCACGTAGCGCTGCAAAAACTCATTGGATGTGTCAGTTTTCACTTGTTTCTAAGTTCTCTCACTCTGAAATAGGTGACACTTGATAAATACTAACAAAAGCTGCAACACAACTGTAACGCAGTTTTTTTAATTTTAATTTTGGGGTTTCTGGACGCAGTTTTGTATCCGGTGGCCGCAAAAGTCGCTTTCACGGCCGAATGAAAACAAAACAAAAGGTTATGAAAGTTCGTCACAATGTTTTTCAATTTCTGAGCCGAGATCTCGCGAAAATACAAATATTTCCAATACTTTCGTATATCGTGATGAGGTGGTAAAGATTCTAATGAATAACTGCCATCTGGTGCTTGTGTTAGAAATAAATTTACACTGCTACAAATATTGACAAGTGAAATCTACATTATCGATATAATTTGCTCAGTGGACCCGTCCATATATGTCATTTGCAACGATCTTGCTACCCCACCCCTTGCTTGAGTAACACAGCAAATATAATGAACAGACTACAGAGTCTGGCAAATGAGCACCACGCCCTCAGTTATGGGTCGAAGCCTGCGTGTGCCACTCAAATTGGAAGGTCGGCAAAGAAGGCTTTTGAGCTTTAGCAGCGAGACTCGCAATGTGTAGAAAGGCCCAGTGAAAATCCATTTCCAAGTCCCTATGACAAATCCTCCAATTTCAACGTAGGCAGAGGAGGTAAGATTAGACTATTTTGTTTTGTATTCACTCTTGCAAAACGTCGGAGGATTTACTGAGGTAGAGTGTAAAGTTTGTGCGAGGTGTTTAGTGGTAGTAGGAATTACTTTTCAACACTGTTATTGTGCACGTTTGTTGTAAATTTGCAAGTTGTGGGTATTGGGCTGGTTATGGGGTTTAGTGGCTGTTGAATTCTTGATCAGAATGAATGAACACGCAATGTAAATGTTTGTTTTATAGTTAATGCTTTGCGGAATATAAATGTTTTCTGAAAGCTTGGCATTATAAGGTCTATTGACTTTCCTTTGATATTTTTGGAGCGAACGTATTGATTTTCTGGAAATTAACCGAATGTCTAATGATTTAAAAATACTTATCTTTTTTTTTCAATCCACATTTTTTTGTTTGTTTGTTTTCGAATTATTTATGAATAGAAAATTTGTTCGAACTCATCCTAAATGAAAAGACATGAGTTTTAACAATCTAATTCATGTTTGCGTGTCGTACATTTTCAATTATTAATTATTTGCACACGATATATCATTAAACGGATTTGTTGTCCTCGGTTTTTTTTATATTTTTTATTGTAAATTTTATTTTTACGTTTACTTTAAGTTTTATAAAATAGAGTGCTTTGTATTTAAGTTTGAGCAGTCGCCACTTTGAAACCTGTCGAGCGTTTATTATATCCTAATCCCATTAGAAGTTGTTTTCAGCATGCTATACCTACGGTAGCTTCTGTTGAAATACTGTTATAAACTATTATTTGATTTGTGTCATTGCAATTGACGTTTAACCACAACGTAAAATGGAATTTAATAACTTAGGTTTTCATTCACGCCTGAAGTACAAATGCAAAACTTGCAAACTAATCATCTCCGCAGAAGAAAAACTCAATTTAAAATAAAATTTAAAAAAAAATCAATTTAAGCTTTGGTTTGCTCGTATTGCTTCAGATTTTAAGGCAGTGGTGAAAAGATTCCATCGAAATGCATTGTAAAATCGCCTCGGTAGTGTTGAACAGCTTTGAAAACAGTTTTGCTGTACATATGTATTTATTATTTTAACTTAACTTTTTTGTATTTTCGTAGACTGTTTGTGCAGCTTCTATTTCCTAATTCCGGAATCAGTGCACGGATTGCAACACTTTGTTCCTTTGTTTTTATAGGTTTCTTGTCTCCTCATTTCGCGTGCTCACTATGTGTTTGGAATGTTTTAACTTAGAAACTCCTTGTGTGATTGTACTTTTCATTTGAGAAGGGAAATAGCACTTCCTCGTCTATGTACCTCTTCCCTACGCTGTCCTTTTCTTATGGAATTTTCGCCGGGAAATGAATTTCATTTCGAGTGTTGGTGCAAATCATCTACAGAATTTTAAATATGCTTTTATTAATGAATAACGAGCAGCGTGTAATTGGTTTCAACGTCCATGATTCACTTTTTATGTTACAGTTTTTTCAACCGGAAAAAAAATAACAATTAGGAAGAAATTGAATTATTATTAAAGTTGTAATCGACTTTACTTTGAGTAAACTCGCGCAGTTGCACAATGAAAATATATACTGTTTGTTTGAGAGAAAATGCAAAGCGAATTTGAATCCAGTATTGACATAATTGAAGATCGTTGCATTGATCTTTGCTTTGAATCGATTGCTTGAGCAATTAGCAGCTTTGGGCGCCCTGTGACGAGATGTTATCTTGGCAAGCAATCAGGTGCCCACATTTACGTGAACGTTACTTCGACAAGTAGTCCTTAGGGCTTTAATGTTGGGAAATAATTAAAATGCACAAAATTACAATCAACCCAAGTTTCAATACATTGAGTGTAATGACAACAACATGCTAATCAATGCCCTTTAGTCACTGCAGTCGCGATAATCTACGATCGGGAGACTTTTTACGAGATGGACAAATTGTTTCAAGTTTACTTTCGAAAATCCAATGAATACAATTTAAAATCGATTTTTTTTGGGAGTGGAGAGGGTGGAGGGTGAAGAATTGTGGCATTTCTTGAAGTTTATTATATTAAGAATTTCTAGAATTTGAGCTGTTTTTGTTGGAAACAATAAATAAAATTATTTCCTATAGGAATAACATGGGCAGATAATTCTACTTATTAAAAAAATTATAAATGTTGAAATTAATTTTTTTCGACAAATAAAACGATATAAATTTTTAAGAAAAATTGAAGTATGAAACATGGTAATGCATTCGGAGTACGCATTAAATTTTTATTTTCTGTTTTCCAATGCACAATAATCTTGACAAATTCGTTTAAGAATAAAAAAATTAAATTGCAAAATGAGGTAAAAAATATAACTAACGTCTGGAATTAATGATAAAATATTCATTTAATTACTAAACTTTTATTTTAAATAATATTGAAGCGCAGCCATCGTTAAGAGGCCCTGGCATTAGTAATTGACAATTTGCTTTTGCAATTGGCAATTAGTTTATGCTTTTTGACAATTGATTTATGCTTTTTGACAATTGGTTTATGCTTTTTGACAATTGATTTATGCTTTTTGACAATTGGCAATTGATTTTTGACAATTGGAAATTAATTTTTGACATTTGGTTTATGCTTTTTGACAATTGGAAATTGATTTTTGACAATTGGAAATTAATTTTTGACAATTGGAAATTGATTTTTGACAATTGGAAATTGATTTTTGACAATTGGAAATTGATTTTTGACAATTG
>JAQFXT010000068.1:0-102610 GCA_034683725.1 Strigamia crassipes
AGAGAACCCACAAGTTCAACTACAAAATACAAATACAAATCGCCCTCGAATATTAGCCGCGGCTTGTATTTGAGGGCCACTTGTATTCCAAGTGTTCATATTTTGCCGCGACTTGTAATCGAGGGCGACTTGTAAACGAGGGCGACTTGTAAACGAGGGCGACTTTTAATCAAAGAAATACGGTATATCAAATACCTCAATACAATATCTAGTGTTCACAATAATTATTACTATTTTTTAAAATCAGAACATGACATGAAATGTAGGAGACGTTCAATAATTTATGATATAACGCATCGACGGATAATCTTTATCGGGGTAGAATTTAATTCACTTTTTAAACCTTCAATTTCTTGCTTCAATTCTGAAGTAATATCTTCTTGTGTTTTTTGTCTTTCGAGCATGAATCGTTCATATTCATCGCGCTGTTGCTCCAGCCGTTTCTCGAACTCTGCCTCCATTTCTTTTCTAGTTTCTACCATTGTTTTGTGCAGCACTTCTTCCCTTTTCTTCGCTTCATCCACTTCGTCGCGCAACATTTTCTCGCGCAGCTCAATTTCTTGTCGAAGTCTCTTTTCACCTTAATATTAATACACGAAACTTTAACCGAAAAATATACATTTTTAAGATAAAAATTTTACCTTCCTCTTTAACTTTGACAGCTGTCATTTCTCTGTCAATTGCGATGATGTTATTAATCTCTGGTTCTTTCTTCTGTATAAACTCATATAAAACTTGTTCGCTCTGAAATTAATTAAACTCAGCGAATACTAAAATAAATGTAAATTAGAGATTTCGATGTTACCTTAACACCTTTACGTGGAACAGAATTATATTTATGTTTTAATTGGTTGACATCGGTCATGTATAGATCATAACCACCTGGAGACAAATACAATTTCTGCATCATCTTCTGATCAATTACTTCATTTAGATGCTTCAAAAGCGCTTCGCAATTTTTTCGTGACGTATTTTCATTGTGCACTACGACTCTGTCGAATGCACCCGCTACTTTGTTCTTTAAAAACAAAATTAAAACACTTATTAAATTAAAAATCAATAAAAATAATTTGAATATCAGTAGCTACTTTCAAATCATTTTGAAAATCGTCCGATTCTTCAAATATAATCTTCTGTTTGTAAGTTTTAGTGATTTCGTCGACTGTAGCTTCATGTGCATTTCTCACTTCTTCTTGACTTAAAGGAAAGTTTAATTTTAGCATACATTCGTCATATTTTTGGAGACATTCTTCCAGAATTCTTTTGTTTTCGTTTTTTGCTGTCAGTTTGAGTGCAGACTGGATACAAGGCATTTGTCCAGACATTAAAGCAGTAACGTAGCAAGCTGACATATCAATAAACACTGAAAAACATGTTAATTATACGTCTTAATTTCAGTCAATTATTATATTTATACTTACTTCTGCCGTTTACTTTGTCAAACTGTCCAAAACTCTTTAGTCGACTTATATTCAAAATCAATTTCTGATATTCTTTACATTTTGCAAGAAATTCTGGGTTCATTTCATCATTTGAAAGAAAAGAGAGCCTCTTTAAAACTTCACTACAGAAGTTCTTAACGGGTTGCGGTAAAACAAAGCAGTGTCGTTTGCTTTGTGGAAAATATTTTCGAATTTTAATACGAGGTTCATTGAAATCAGCGATTTTACCCTTTCCTTTCGTTGCGTCTTTTAGAGTGAGGCAATGCTCAAAATAATCACTCGCGCAAACATTTTCTCCAGCTATTTGCAGTTCCAAAACAAAATCGCGAACCGTCACCACCAAAGCTGGAAAATATAAATCGAAATCGGCGTCATTGGGCGCTTGATCCGACGGTGCCGACTTAACTTGAATGTAATTTGTCAATTCGGAAACAAATCTAAATTTAAAAAAAAAATTGTGTAGATAAGAGTGAGTAAAATAAGTTTGAAAACACAGTATTTACCCTAATTGCTTAATTAAACCATTATCGACTTTTCCAGTGGTGTTGTAAATAAATGAACTACTCAATAAAAGAGTTAAAACTATTATTTGCATGTCACGATTGTCGTCGCCCTGAAAATTCATCTTTAGTAATCAAAAACCAAAAGAAGAAATTTTTTCATACTGTGTTGACGTCATCTAGTCCTTCAGTGTCCATTAAAATTAGTGTAGTGTCTTCGAGTATTGGATGTGGACGACACCAAATCCATATTCCTTTTGTATGCGATTCTACAGTCGAGCCCAATTCAAAACCTATCAATAAAAATTTCAATTTTTAAAAACCATACGGAGATTGCTACATTTTCATTACCGGTTTTTTTCCCTGCTAGTAAATTCATAAGATACGATTTACCCGATCTGTAACTCCCCGCAATACCCACAACAACGATGGGTGTTTCTAATTTATCTAACAGCTGAGCAGTTTCCTGGTTCAATTGCAGGTGACCAGACGGAGTCCATTCAATAAGCTTAAGCGGGGTTTCCATTAATCCACTGTCCGGTAATATTTCCAAAAAATCATCATTGTCGTGAAAAGCGTATGCTACATACAATTAAAGTTTATAAATTATTTTAAATATTTCATAATAAGAGCGAAACTTACGGATACCAACCCAAGCCATCGAATTATAGAGTGGAATGAAACGTTTATCTTTTCCAATTAACAAGTAAATAGCGGCCTATCACGATCTGGTTTATCACTTTGGGTTTTTCCCTTTTCTTCGTCTGGCTAGCCCGTAATGGTTTATTTATAAAAAGAAGTGCAGGGAAGTTCGCCACTAAAATGCTCATGAGATTTGAATCTGTTTATTTCTCAGAAACCTTTCTTCCTTTCTCATAAATTTCTCATTAATTAATTAATGCCATTCAAATTCCAACTTTTAATTCTAATATTTTCTGAAAACAGTCATGTTTAATCAAATATAACCTACTTATCTCCAGTTACTGTTTGCACATCTAACTTTAGTTCTGCATGACGTAATTTGCACATCTAACTTTAGTTCTGCATGACGTAATTTGCACATCCACACGCAAATCGGAAGTGCAATGTGTCAAACGTCTTGATACATTAACTACAACTACAAGTCAAATAATATGACATTTTATTTATCAAACAGACCTAACCCTAAGATAAATAATCTGCTAACGTCTGATAAAGTACTGCACATCTTATTTTTATTTTATAATATTTTTTATTTTATGAAATTGTACAATTTTGACGTGGCGGGGGTCGACGTCGAATAGAGTCGACTTGGAGTCTCAAATCACAAATATCCTGGTTCAACTCTCTCGCAATTCTGTTATTTGTAGTCTCCCGTTCACGTAAAATGTCCGCATGAAAACGCTCTTGTTCACTCCTTTGTTTCTCAAATTCTTTCTTTAAATTTGTCACATTGACTAGGAAGTCTCTTTTAAGTGCTTTTTCTCTTCGTGCGATTGCTTCGGCTTCTTCTCGCTGTAGCCGCTCCCGCAGTTCCGTTTCTCTTCGAAGTCTCTCTTCGGCTGCAAATAGATTTGTTTGCATTTTCAAATTGCTAATTTTGTCGAAATATTTGTTTCGTTTACATTCTTCCTTAATTTTAGCAACCGTCACATTTTTATCCACTTCAATAATCATTTGTCTTACGGTTTCTTTAGCTTCCAGGAAATCTTGCAACGATTTTTCACCCTAAAACGTTCAAATAAAAAAATCCAATTTGTAACAAATTTGTTTTACGTTACTACAATAATTTACTATTTTACAATTATGTCATTGAAGTTAGATCGATAATTATTTTTAAATTCATCCAAATCCTTTACATATTCTTTATACCCATCTGGTTTGAAATACAAATCTTGATTTAAATTTTGCTGGATGTCTTCAAACAACAATTCCAAAAGTTGCTTGTTTTCAGTTTCGCACATTTCTCTATTCAGCCGCACAATATTTTGGTAAATTGACTCTAATCTAACCTAAAAATAAAAAAAGCAAATCAATACACAATCTTTAAATAAAATAATATTAATCACCTCAAATTCTTTGCGTAGATCTTCAGCACCTTCAAATACAATCTTAGATTGATACTTTTCGGCGACTTGAGTGATTATTTTGCTGTGTGTTGATATTAAAGTTTCTTCCGGTATAGGAAGGTCCAATTGATTAATTTGTATATCGTAGTCTCGCAAGCATTCTTTCAATAAACGCTCGTTTTCTTGACCAGCAGCAAGTTTGAAAACAGACTCTATGCAGGGCATCTGCCCGGTAAGAAATGCCATTATATATTCTTCTGCAATGTCTGCAAACACTGGTCAAAAAATAAAAAGTAACATATATATTATTTAATTAGAATTATGAAACAGTGGTCTGTCTGTAGGGACTTTTTATCGAAGTTCAAAACAGTTAAAGTGAAAATTTTAAAGTTTTGCGAGCGAAATAAAAATAAAAATTTGATATCTATACTTACTTCGTCCATTTACTCGTTTGCACTTTGGAAACTGTTTCACTTCACTCGTATCAATAATAAATCTTCTGTACTCTTCACATTTCTCAATAAACTGAGGATTCATTTCATCTTCTGGCAGATGTTCCAAATTGCTCAGTGCTTCTTCACAATAATTCTTGACAGGTTTGGGTAGAACAAAGCAAAATCTTTTATTCTGAGGGAAATATTTGAGTATTTTTATTCTCGCTTCGTTGTACGTCGAAATAATGCCGTTTCCGTCATCATCTCTCTGCAATCTGAGACACATCTCGAAATATTCTTGAGCTGTTATGGTTTGATTATCCTTAACCAATTTCAAATAAAAGTCACGGACGGTAACTACTAGTACAGGAAAGTAAAGGTCGAAATCTTCGTCTCTGTTTTCCATTTGTCCACTTTGCACTTGAATATGTTTGCTTGCTTGGATGACAAACCTTAATGGTCAAATTATGAAATTATATTTTTGTCCTATTGGTATTCGGCATTTTTCTTACTCTAAATTCTTTATCAAAGTATTGTCCAGTCTCTGACTAGCGTTGTAGATCATGGTGCTACACAAAAGAAGTGTTAAAATGATAATTTGCATGTCACGATTTGTATTTCCCTGTATTTCAATGAAAATAAAGGTAAATTTGTATAAATTTATTCTAACAAAAACTAGAAAAATAATATTATACAGTGTCCGTGTCCTCTAAACCCTCAGTGTCCATCAAAATGAGAGTTGTGTTTTCCAATGTTGGGTGTGGTTTGCACCAAATCCATATTCCCTTCGTTTTCCCCACCACCGTTGAGCCCAAATCAAAACCTTCCAAAATAATTCAATTTAATCATTTACCTCATTGCATTTGTTCTATTTTTTTATTTTTTAATATAATAACTATTTCACCTGTTTTTTCTTCGGCCAATAAATTCATAAGGTACGATTTGCCTGCCCTGTAAACGCCTATGATTCCAATTACGACAACGGGTGTGTTCAATTCACGTAGCAAATTAGCCGTAACTGAATTCAATTCCATTTCTCCACTTTCATTCGGTTCAATCAGTTGTAGTGGTCTTTCCATTAACTTCTGCAGCACATTACCACTGTCTGAAGGTGTTAGAAGCATAATAAAGAAATGTTTAGTTAAGAAATCATTGCAAAAACGTTTATTTCATTTTGCTGCAATCTAAACAATGATATGTCAAAGGAAAACATGTATTACGTCAGCAAACAATAGACGCATTCAAAGTTTCTGTTTGTACTGTTTTTTCTACGTCGCTATGGCTGTTTTTGTTTTTTTTACAATCAAATTCAAAATGGCTGCCACGAACGATAAGATCGAGGAATCAAACTTTCCAGTCGTTATAATGCCTTTAGGAAAAGCATCCACCTCCTAAAACATGAGTAAAAGCATTTTAAACAAATAAATAAATAAATAATCGTGCTGAAACAAGTGAATCACAGTTCTTTACTGACTTGATCGGAATGATGGAATTTTTAATCGCTGTTTTACTCAAGACCAGCATGAGATCCAAAAACTAAATTACAAACAGGCCCAGAAACGAACAGATTAGGTCATTCAAAATTCTGTTTCTGCGGTTTTTTTTGTTTTTATAAAAGCAAAAACAGAAAGCAAAAACTTGCCTAACTGTGTATGCGTTTGTTTTTGAGCCTGTTTGTAGTGTAGTTTTTGGGATCCAAGCTCGGTCTTTGTCAATGGTGATTTAGAATTTCATTATCTCAATCGGTTAACGAATTATGGCTCACTTGTTTAAGCACAATTATGCTTTTATGTAAGTTTTAGGAGCAGAGCTGGACTGGGAAAAAATTTCGTACCGGGAAATTCCCGGTAGCCCACTGGGCCAGCCCGGCCTTGCACGGGCCATCCGTCATCCTGCCGGACCAGTCCAGCCTGTTTAAGAGGTAGATGCTTTGCTGAAGGCATTGTGACAATTGGACAGTTTGACCCCTCGATCAAACTTTTATGGCAGCCATTTTGAATTTTGTTATAAAAACCAAAAAATCATGTAAACCACTCCAACCGTAGGTTTGGTTTTTGCGGTTTTTGGTGATTGTTTATGTTTATGACTGTTTTTGGTGATTGTTTATGTTTGTGGCTGTTTTTGGTGATTGTTTATGGCTGTTTTTGGTGTCCACTCTGTTTACAGAAACACCAAAAACTCCATTGACATAAATTTTGAATGCGCGTGTTGACAATTAGGCAAGTATTTTGCTGTTTATAAAAACACCAAAACCCACAAATAAACTTTGAACGCACCTAGTAAAAAATGTTTTTCAACCACACACCATTACTAACTATCCACACTACCCGGACCATCCGTCAAACTCTTTTGTTTTTTTAAATTGTGCCAAAAAAACCCAAGGTTATGGCTGACGTACATGTATAAATAATAAAAAAATTATCAGCTTGAATTTTTTAAAAAAAATGCAAATTTGATGAATGTGCAAATTCGCTTGGATTATTCTTTCCGGTTCAACTTCAACCAAGTTTTACATTTATTTTTTACTTTTTAGCTTTTAACCAGAGATATTTAAACGTATCTCATTTTGTAAACAAACAACAACAAAATAAGATAAAAACTTAGCAAGTGTAGACAAGACACTCCAAAGAAGCCACGTCTACAAACACAAATACAGTTGAAAACTTACTTAGTCCAGCCATTGATTTTGCAAACAATTAGATGTGTTTAAGAAGCCAGCTGACAAAACGAGATAAATTTCTGAAACCTGGACTTCCCCGTTTGCACGTGACATCATTCTCGCGAGATATCGTCAACTTCCTAAGCATCGCTTACGGAATAGTTTCTGCTAGTTTCTAATTATAGAAGTCGTTACTAAGAAAAAGACCTTTTTTTATATTTAGCTTTGTGCAACTCCTTGGATTCAGTAAGCTATTATTCGAATCAGATCTAATTTTACCAGCGAGGTGGTAACGTTCATAATCTTGGACCAACCGGTCAAGATTATGAGAAATTATCACTAGTCGCCTCGCCAGTCGGTATTTTCTTTTCAATCAACGTCCTCTTGTGGAGGGTAAGTGCATTTCTAGACTACTTTTCTGTTGTCCATTTGTAAAAATTACCGAGTTTATATGGTCACAGTCTCCTGGAAAAGTAAAAATTCAATTTTTTTTGGGAAATTTGATCATGTGTACATGCTCGTTCTTGTAAAACATATGTTTTTCGAAAAACCAAGGTCCATTTGTTTGGTTTGTTTGGGGGTGGAAATAGAAATAGACGTCCAACAGCCATTTTATTTTTCCTAATAAGCAAACTGCATTAATTTACCTATAATGAACAGGAAATTAATGCGTAAATTTCACTTAGAAAAAATCAATTTTTTTTACTTCTCTGGGAAAACTGTGTCCGTGTAAACTTCCTAAGTTTAACTTCGTCAGACATGTTCAAGAGAGAGTTTTACACGCTTTTGTTTACAGACTTTTGCCGCTGTGATCCCATTGGCTGAAAATTGACGACAGCATGCTTGCAACTGCAACTGACATATCGTTTGCAGATGCCAAGCATAGAGCGAGCCAAGTTCTTCACTTTCGACAATGAATTTATCTTCAGTTTTCACCATAGCTGACGTCACACGGCAACTAAACGCAAATTATTCTTGCATTTCACTCGATTCTGGCTCAATCCGTTATTAAATTGTTCATAATAAAAATGGAGTCATCATTTTATATATCGTTTTCCATTTCCCACGTGATTCCAGCATTCCACAGAATAAAAAATATGAAAGAGAAAAAACATTTTGATATCTCTGATAACACTTGTCCCCGATATTACGTCATTTATGAAAGCAAATGACGACAGAAAATTCTTGGGTGCGTAGTTGCTCCTGTTGCTAGTATTCCCCGGACCAAACATCAATTCCGGGAAATATTTTATTTCTTAACTAGTAAATCGGAGTTGAAAACAAATGTTAAAACGAGACTGAATATAATTTGCTCTTCCAAGTTTTATGGTTAGTTTTATCTAGAACATGTAATGTAAGTGACATTCTTTTCATCGGGCATTCATTCCAGGCTGCGAGATTACCTTGATACGTTCACTTGATTTTAAAGGTAAATATATCAGTTAAGCTGATCGAATTTTCCTGAAAAAAAGTTTATTATCAATTACTTGAAGCGTAAAGTCACAACGACAAGAAAAACCATCATTCTAATTAGCTAAAATGGACGAAAATGAAGACGAAGTCGATCTTCACGTTTTGTTGCGTAACGAAGTGGGAACCGTCCCATTGCGAGCTCTCAAGTTGTCAACAAGAATGAATCTCTGCATGATGTTAGATCCGGTTCGACCAATCCCAACAAAAGACGGACTCCTAAAGTAACGGAATAAAAATATAAACCCAAAAAAAAATTGAAAAACTTTTAATTTTAATTTTAATTTTAATTTTTGTGTGTCTTAGAGACTGGCAAGGTATTGCTGAGTTGGCAAAATACGATCATTCGTTTATAATGCGTTTACGAAATTCGGACAGACCAACTGAAGCGCTTTTAGCACATTGGGAACAAAAAGAAAACATCACGATTGGTTCTTTAATTGACGCTCTGACTAAACTAGGTCGATTTGATGTGATTGATGATTTAAGTGAACAGTTTAGTAAGTTTTTCTCGATAATTAAATTGAGCTTTTGTTTTTTTAATTTAATTTAATTGTAGAGGAAAATGCTACCGTTTATAAGGAAAGCTTGCTCGCTCCGGTTGAATCTACAAGTGATTTTTATATATAAATTTGTTATTAGTCTTCAATTAATTTGTTTTGTTTATTTTTAGTTGAGTTTCGGAACGGGATAGTAACGAATATCGGACAAAATACATTTGTGGGGAAGTCTAACGACAACGATCCAAATTCGTCAGTATTATCGTTAAGGAATTATACGGAAATGTATACTAAGGACGATACATCGGAAACAAGTAAAGAAGGATTTAGGAAAATGAAATAATTTTGTTAATGAATTGTTTTTTTTATTTTATTATTATTTTTTTATTATGTCAGTTCAGCATTATGATGCGTACGTTTGTTACACCGAAGAAGACACTGAGTTTGTTCATGAATTGATTGAAAATTTGGAAGGACAGTTCAAATTGTGCATTAAAGACAGAGATTTGTTGGCTGGGTGTTTCGAACATCAAGCGATAATCGAACTGATACAACAAAGGTTAAAAATAGGAGCAATAAGAGTATTTAGAATAAGTTTTGAGCTTTAAACGGAGTTTTAGATCGGTAAAAACGTCGATCTTTAGTAAAATCTGGTCTATTTGGACCTTTTAGTGTTTTATTTCTAATTTTCCAGTTGTTTTCCCAATTGGAAAATTGTTTAATATTCAAATTTTAACGTGATAAAAAAGTGGAAAATATCAAACCGTTTCTAAATACTCTTAATTTAGTCGACAAATAATAAATTCTTTAATTTTTTTCTTTAGATGCGACAAGTTTTTAGTAGTTTTGTCACCTGCGTTTTTAGCGAGTACGAAACTGGAATTTCAAACCATGTTTGCGCATGCGTGTTCGTTAGGTAATGAATTCATTTATCTCTTTAAATTTAAAAATGTTGTTTTATGACGTCAATTTTTTATTTACAGAGGAGCGTACACGCAAAGTTATCCCGATTATTTACAAGAAGTGTGAAGCGCCACCTATACTCCAGTCTCTTGCGAAGTTGGACTACAATAATAATACTTTTAATAACTTCTGGAAGCGTCTTACAGCATCTATAAAGAGTTCGGAAGGGTTCCCGAATTCGAGAGGAAGCACTCTATCGCTCCAAAGTGATATGGACGAAAGTTTAACCTCGAAATCATCCGGATATTATTCGTTACAACCCGTTTCTTCGGAAGGAAGTTTATCGAATTTAAGTTTAGGTTCGAAAGTTATCGCGCCGCGGTTAAATAAAGACTCTTTTCAGCAGGCCAAGTCTCAGTCGTTGTCGGAAATTTCAAAAACAACTGCGAAGAAGAAGAAATCGAGACACTTATTTAAATCTGGTTTTAAATTCCCGTTTTAACTGACTATTATTGAAACATTAAGACACGTTTATGTATATATTGATATTTGATATACGAATAAGTTTTTAATGTTTTAATTTCTAATTTTTGAATAATCTGTACATTTCTGACTCGTTGTAAATATTGTGTATTTTCATGCTTTTACAGTACTTAAACATTGAATTTGTACAAACTGCATATTTTATTGGTATTTTTAAGGTCAATAAATTATTTTAAGAAAACTTTTGCTTCTTAGAGAACATCCATTGTGTCTAAAAATCTAGATCCGATTCGACCGGTCGAGTAAATCGGATTCGGAAGCAGGTGGCGCTGCCTGGTGCACTTTCATTCACTTCCGGCTTGTATTATCTTTTACATCCAACATGTCGAAGAGAGGTAAGTTTGCTATGAAAATCTTTAAATCCTTTACGTTTATTTACTCATCGGCGTACAAAACACGTTTTTTCCGATGCTTAATAATCCGATCTTCGCGATGGAATCAATAGTTCAAGTCGCAAACGTACATAAAAATAATATTTCGTCGATTCTTTAACGCCGCAGCAATGCCGATGCAAAATCGTTCATTTTAACTAGAACATCGAATCTGATCTTTTTAATATTGAATTACAGGGCGTGGTGGTACCGCCGGAGCGAAATTTCGGATTTCTTTGGGTTTACCCGTTGGCGCCGTTATCAATTGTGCAGATAACACTGGTACGTATTGAAAATTCCACGAAATACGAATAAAAACTGACATCCGTTGAATTTCAGGTGCTAAAAACCTCTACATAATCGCCGTACATGGCATCAAGGGTCGTTTGAATCGTTTACCGGCAGCTGCGGCTGGTGATATGGTAGTAGCAACGGTGAAGAAAGGAAAGCCAGAACTAAGAAAAAAGGGTAATTTAAATCGCATTTAATCGAACATTTCCCATTAACTAATGCATTTTTCTCGTTTGTAGTGATGCCGGCGGTTGTAATTCGGCAGCGGAAACCGTTTCGGAGGAAGGACGGTGTGTTTCTCTACTTCGAGGACAATGCGGGGGTGATAGTAAACAATAAAGGCGAAATGAAAGGTATAAAATCGAATTTTTGTGTTTATTTTTAACACATTTGACGAGTTTGGTTTAATTTTTTTTTTAGGTTCTGCTATCACCGGTCCTGTTGCCAAAGAGTGCGCCGAATTGTGGCCTCGAATTGCATCAAATGCGAGTAGTATTGCTTGATGTACGAAATGAATAAAATTAAAATAACTATTCGTTCGAATGCTTGTTTTTATTCACGACATAAAAATTATTTTCATTTTAAAAACATTATTAACTACGAAATAACCAAAATTCACGAATAAAGTTGACGCTTTTTGCTACGAGAGGCCACGTTGAGTCTACACCGGAAGTTTAAATTCACGCGCATGCTCAGTTAGCCGAGTGGCTTGCCATTGATATTTTCTTTATCCCTTGATTAGTCCGGTATGCCGTCGTTCGGAAATATGAAGTGCTTCTGTATTAGTAAGTGTACATTTTTCGTACGTTTTCATTGAATGGATAACAACGTGTTAGTAATTCGGTTTTATCTGATCGATTGTTCGCTGCGAATGTGTTGCGGAGATCGCAGATGTGGATGATTGCGGAAAGGTGAAATGGCAAGAAATACCGTAATGCGGTAGTAAATTATCGTAAATATTTTTTATTTGGTTGAAAAACCTGACCGCATCGATTAGCAAAATCTGTTAAACTTCGTGACTAAGCAATGAGGTCATTCTGTGATTTCATTTTCATATAAAAGTGAGTAAAAATTCTGACATCACGTCTAATTCTCGACGCAACTTGTTCCGAAAGGTGTAGGAGTATTCGGAGTTGTTTTTCTTCTATAACCGGCCTCGGATTTATTAGAAAGTTTAATTTTAAAGATGAATTTAACTGTTGGTTCTATTGTGTACAAGTTAAGCGAATTTGATGCTGGTTATCAACGAGTTATAAATATTTACAAGATGCTTGGCTGAGTATGTAGTCTGTAATTAAAAGTCAATTAGTTTTTCGGGTTTAATTTATGAATGAGGTTGTATGTTACTCGGAAATGGGTTGTGTTGATGTGGAAGGCCTCCGCGAGTCCAAATCTGGAGTCATAGGTTGGATATTTCTAGACGTATTGCCGATAATGGCACCAAAATGAGGAAAAAAATTAATTTTTTTTTTTTTTTTAAATTTAATTTGGTTGCGCAAAATGGAATGTTTGAAGGGCGAAATCAAATTTTAGAAAGGATAAGTGGATTTTTTAGCTTTGAAAGTAAACTTTTTTTGAATTAGTTTAAGGTTGTTCAATTTTTTTTAAAATAAGTTTAAGATTAATCAATTTTTTAAAGTAAAAAAAATCGAATTTTTAGAAAAAAAAGTGAAATTTTTCTTTAAAAAGTGAATTTTTCTTGAAAAAAGTGAATTTTTCTTGAAAAGAGTGAATTTTTCTTGAAAAAAGTGAATTTTTCTTGAAAAAAAGTAAATTTTTTTTAAAAAAATGAATTTTTTTTAAAAAAAGTGAATTTTTCTTGAAAAAAGTGAATTTTTCTTGAAAAGAGTGAATTTTTCTTGAAAAGAGTGAATTTTTCTGGAAAAGAGTGAATTTTTCTTGAAAAAAGTGAATTTTTCTTGAAAAAAGTGAATTTTTCTTGAAAAAAGTGAATTTTTCTTGAAAAGAGTGAATTTTTTTTAAAAAAAGTGAATTTTTCTTGAAAAGAATGAATTTTTCTTGAAAAGAGTGAATTTTCCTTAAATTTTTTGAAAAAAAATTGAACTTGTCTTTAAAAAACTGAATTTGCTTCTAAAAATCTGAATTTTCCTTTAAAAACTCAATTTTTCTTTTAAAAAAAATGAATTTTTATTGAAAAAATTGCATTTTTGTGTTGCAAATCGCATTTTTGTATTGCAAATCGTTTTTTTTATACTTAAATCTAAATTTTTAATCCAAACATTGGTTTTATTTTTTAAATGTTCAATTCTTCTACTTCCCCAGCTGTAGGCCTTCCATTTTCGATGCCCCACATTATAAAAGCTGAACTCTCGACAACCCTAAACGCAAATCAATTTCCTTCGAGAGGTTAAGTCACTTTGAAGACCGGAAATAAAATTAAAAAAGATACGCAGTGGTGTAGACTAGAGAGGAAGTAAAAGTCAGAAGGTGAACTTTTTAAAACATGTAGGACATTTATTATTTTTACCATGAAAATCGATTAGTTCATCTCCCTTTTATTTGGTGTCGATTCATCGAAGTATGCACTCGTAATTAGAACATAAAAAGCAGCAAAAAACATGGCAAAAAGTAATAAAACACAGACAGTCATTACACTTTATTATATTCGTTGTAATAAGAAATACAGGAAGTGGCTTTTTGTGCGTTCATGTAGGAGTGAAAATTACCGGTTTGATGGGACTTTTGAATGAAGACGGGTCTTCCAAGTGGAAAAAAATAAATTACTTGCTTTAGCTAAGCTTGAAAAATGAAAAATGTATGCATTAGGACTTCTAAAGGTCATTTTTTGTATAAATCTTCTAAAAAAATTAATAATAAAAAAGGAAATCGCTCAAGTTAAAAGTATTTTATATCATTTGTATCGTTTTTATCATTTTTTTAAAAACATATCCTGTAGTTTTTATTATTTTTTATTATTATTATGCGAAAATCCCGTTTTAGTTGCTTATAAATTCAATTGATAAATGACTTAATAAATGGAGATTAGTTTACCGTAATAATAGCGCTGCATGCGACAGATTACTGAATATTTTTTCAGAATTTTAATCAGGAATGAATTTTATTTAGATAAAGAATTTTTTTTATTTTTTTATTTTTTTATTTTTGGCAAAAAATGTCCGGAAAATGATCAAAAAATGATCAAAAATCATCAAAAACCATCAAAAATTATCAGAAACTTAAATAAACCTTTAAAAAAATTTAATTAGGAAAAAAAGTCTATTTTAATGTTTCATATTAAATTTTGTTATAAAAATTCGAAAAATCTCTACTTTGTTTACATTCGCGATTTAAATTTTAGTTTAAATAACCAAAAATGACTAAAAAATGACCAAAAAAATCATCAGAAATCATCAGAAACGTAAAAAAAAAAAAAATCTAAATGGCAAAAAAAAGTTTATTTTAATGTTTACTATAAAATTTTGTTATAAAAATTTGAGACATTTCTACTTTTTTGTTTACATTCGCGTTTTAAAAAAGCTCCATTGTCCCAAGAGACAAAAGGGCGCCTGGTTTCGCTCCGTTAACACCGAACTGCGTAACCTCATAATGTTTATTGTGTCAATAATAATCAATACTCAGCATAACGAATCCCCAAATTGAGTAAATCTCTTTTATTATTTTATATTTTTTACACATCACAAATCATAACCACCACAAATATCAAAATAAAAAATTATTATTTATTTTTATTTAATTCTGCAGATATTTTTTTCACTCTTGTACCGGTCGATAAAAGAAAGAATGTGTAATTGATATAAAAAGTAAGAAATTGTGAGAAAAAGAAAAAAAAAATGCACGATGCAGGCAGACAAAATGGAGTTTGGCATACGAAGCGTCGAAATGGTTG
This sequence comes from Strigamia crassipes, assembly GCA_034683725.1. NCBI lineage: Eukaryota > Metazoa > Arthropoda > Chilopoda > Geophilomorpha > Linotaeniidae > Strigamia > Strigamia crassipes. The sequence goes on from JAQFXT010000068.1 coordinate 15,030, forward strand.
GACAGTGGCAAATTCATTGAGCATGACAACCCACGCCCATTCGTAACAAGCGCGATGTCAGAAGACGAGAAGAAAACCGAGGACGAAGAAGAAGAAGAAGAAGAAAAACAGCGACCGCGGCAACGAACCAAGAGCAAAAAGCAGAAAAAAACCAAAAAAAATAGCGCCGAAATGGAAGATCCTTTGCAGTTACTGCAAGTGCAATTGGAGGCGCAGTTCCAGCACTACCGAAGTGAAAGTTATTCGCATTCCGTCGGCCAAGTCCCGGACGAGGAGGACAAAACTGAACAAATTGCGACCGAGGAAAACATTGCGCCACCTACGCCAGAAAGAAGTCCCTCGTTGTCGATCGTGAGTTTGAGTCCTTCACCGGCCTCGATGGCCAGATTGTCGCCGAAAGATGCGTTTATTATTTCTGCCAGTGCTCCATCGTCGCCAAAAGTCGCGAGTAGCGGCGCCAAAGCGAATACGTTGCCGCATTCTGCCGCGCCGCTCGCCCGGAACTTGGGGAAAAATGGCGGACAGTCGGCGGGCGCGACTCCGAAAAAATCACGAAGCGCGCTCTTGTCGAATTTATTTAAACGGTTGTCGCCGAAAATCATTAAAAGGAGCTCAACGAAGGACGGAAAGGATCAAAAGCCGTGGATTGTGGTCGAGTTTTCCGATAAGGACATCGAGGATGGCGCGGTGTCCGACACCGGTTCGGCTAGCAGCGACCGGTCATTTGAAATGGCGCTCAGGTGCAGGGAGGAACAGTTGAAGCGAGAGAGAGCTATTAGCGATGATCAAACACTCAATGCGGGGTTGAAGGACTCGATTGGACCAGTTGAATTTATGACGTCATCGCAGCCATTACTCGGGAGTTTATCGTCGAGGAGCGAGAAGGAAACGAAGAAAAATAAAAGATCGAGGAGCTTGAGCGAAGATAAAACGTTTTTTTACCGGCTTTCACACAGGAAGGTGCTGCAGAAATTAACACCCAAGAAATTCCATAAAAGTTACGGCCATTTTGGGCGGAAGAGTGATGATCTGGACGTAAATGTCCAGGTAGGAATTCCTGGAAGAGGGAAAATCTGTAGCATGTGGTTTTTTTAATTTATTTTTATTTTTATTTTTATTTTTATTTTTTTTTTTAAATTACTTTTTTTTGTGAGATGTGTCAGTTGGTTGTCTGCCTGCTCTGCATGTAAGGAGTGGAAATTTGGAAGTTTTTGTTTTTATTTTTTGTTGTTTTTGGATTTGTGTTATATTTGCGCATGTGCGAAGCTGGTGATGCCGGACGTGCTGGAATGATATTTGTGTTGTTTTATTTCATGTTTATTTAATCGTATTTATTAATGGTGGTGTGTTTTAATGAGATTTTAACTTTATTTATTTATTTTTATTTATTTATTTATTTAAATAAATAAATAATTTTTATTTTTTTATTTTTCTAAAAAAAATCTATTTTGTTTTGTTTTTCAGTCATCTGAAAAGAAAAGTCAGCCAGAGTTTATTACTCCCAAATTAGTATTGAGTCAAGCACAGGTAAAAATCGATTTCCATTATTTTCGAAATTTTCCGAACCATAAAACCATAAAACCAAAAAAAAAAAAAAAAAAAAAAAAAAAAAAACTATAAAAATCACAGCGCGTTCGCACTCAAACTATTTTATTCCCTTTTCCCCCTTCCCAAGGTGAAAAACTTTAAAAAAAATAAAAATTTTACATAATTTTAGAACCATCACAAAACAAACCCATTAATTAATGCACGATTTTAATCAAATCAAGATTTATCCCCCAAACAAGAAAAAAAAATTAGCATAAAAATGAAAAGAAAACGATTTTCTGAATTCCAATGAAGGGGACCGGAATGTAAATCCACGACTCCACGAGCAAAACGTACTGGCTAGTTTATTTCCACCCCCTGGCGCCTAATAAGCGAGTCTCCGCGGTTTCGGCATTCTTCCAGACTCTCGGGAAAACACCGCTCGCTTTTCCCTATCACTCGCAATTGTTCGAAACACGTTACCTGGAGAACAAGCGGCCTCAGCTCGCGAGTTGTTCTCGATAAGAGTCCGAGATAGCGGGGCTTGAAAAGGGGTCAGGGGCTCTGTATTTGCCACGCGAGCATTGTGCGGTGCACAATTATGGAGTCCGGACGTTTGTTTTCTTCGTATACGGCGCATAAGTACATTTGGATAGCCGATTACACGGTGAGTTGGATTTGGATTCGATAATGCGATTAACAGTTGAATGCAATTGGAATGGGGAAGGAGCGAAGGATAGGGGCGTTCAAGGTCAATTTTGTGTTTAATTTATTTACTTCGCTTCTCGTGTTGGTATAATTACGATTTTATAAGCGTCTAATCCTGACTCGTGGACTGTTTTGGGCGTTGTCGGGTGTTGGGAGACCGCATGCGAGGCGAAGACCTCGCCGCACCCCTCCGCCCAGCTGATTACGATGCGAGTGAAGCGAAGGCAGCGAGTGTAGGCGTCGGTAAAATTGAGAGTTATTAAACACAAAAAAAAACAAAAAAAAAATTTTGTTTTTTGTATAAACAATGAGATATTTCCGTTTTGGAATGTTGGTTCGTTGATTAATGAATGTGACGTCATTGTTTTTGTACACGCAGGAGCAACAACCTTGCGAGAGTGGTCACTTGCCTTTTCTCCCCATGAAGACAGAAGGACAACTTAAAGTGGAACAAACCAGGTACAAAACAGGTGCTTTGTGTTAAATTAATCGGTTTTTTTTTTTTTTTTTTTGTTGTTGTTTGAAATTGGGTTTTGTCCGAGTGTCTAGAGGATATCACGTGTTGTGCACTCGTGATGCAACGGGCATGAGGACATCACCTTGTGATGTAATTTAAATGGGATTACATTAAAGATGGTTGTGTGGCGTGGTTTGTTTTATTAGTTTATTGTTTTCGTTTTGTGTTTAGCATTCCTCGCGTGCACCGAATTCATCAACCACCCAAGACACTCAACATCCTCAACAAAATAGTCGTCCCGAAGACCCAAGTGGAGAAGTTAGCCACACGAATGGCGTCGGCCGAGTCCATTGGCAGTTGCTCCCTCGATGTGGATGCCACGGCGAGCGAATCGTCAGGAACAGCTGGTGAGCGTTGCGTTGGGTGAAATGAAGGATTTCTTTCTTTCCCGAAATTAATAGTATCGCGTCTGAATTTTTTTTTTCTTTCTGTCTCGTGGGGGCGTTGAAAAACAACAGATGGAGTTACTTCGACCGTGTCTCAACGAACCCTTCTCAGTGCCAGTTTAGCCAATAGGAGCAAAGAAGTGACTGGTGAAGTCGAAAAGATGATCGTGAAAATGCCCGAAGAGAAATTTGTGACACTCTTATACGTACCGGAAGTTAACGGGACGGACGAAGGGGAGAGCGGAAAAGAAGATGAAACCGACGAGGCCGCCGCGTCTGGGTCGAGGCGGCAGCCGTCGTACGTGAATATCAGCTGTTCGGTGTCCGGGTACACGAGTTACGCCTGTTACAACTCGAAAGTTCGGGAGGGGCTGCGTAGTCGCGACGCCAGTCCCGCCCGCGCCGTACACAGCAACGTGGATTTCAACGGGGACACCCAACGAGTGCAATTAACCAACGGGTTCGGACCCTACAACGGCGACATGAAGCACGCCCGAAGTGGATCCGCGGCCGAATTACCTTCCGGGAGGGACGAGAAGAAGAGCCGAAGCGAACGGGCCTTGAGTCAACTCGATTCTAATTTGGAGCAGCCAAAATCGCTGGTTCAACAGCGAATCGAGCGACTTTACGGGCCCGGTGCTTTGGCTCAAGGTTTTCTCATTAGAGCCAAGGCGAGGAATTTGTACGGGGGTGTCACGACGACGAGCCCCGGCACGAAAAAAACGTCGACGAGCGAGATGAATGGCAATGGAAAGTTGAATCACGAAGTGAGTTCGATGCTGGAAGGAAAACCGGTCGGGAAACTCGTGGCTGCGGTGTTGGCTTCCCCGTCGCTCTTACCGCGATCCGCAACCTACAGTCCAGTTGTTAGTCCCGCCTGGAGAGCCGAATCGATTGCTCAAGCGGCTGCCTCGTTTTCGACCGATGGGTGAGTCAGGTCTGGTGATTGGCGTAGAATTTTAGGATAAGAAAGAAAGGGGCTTGGAACGTGTTTATGGGATTAGGTTTTTTGATGGTTACGTAAATGGGTTTTTAAATAGATTCGTTTTGTTTCTTTTTTGGGATTAGTCGATTGGATTTATTGACTTGTTTTTAATGAACGGTTGGGAGGTTCGTCATGTGGTTTTGATTTTGGTGTAACGTTACACGGGTGTTATGAAATCGTTTAGATAATTGGTAATTTTAGAACACAATAAGTTTTATAGATCTAGTTAAGATAAGAGGAAGTTGGTGTTTGATTGGGTAACCGTTTGGTTATATGGGACGATGTTGGAGAAAATGTGGGGCTGTTTAAAGGCGGTTTGCCCGTGTGGGAAGAGAAATGATGAGTTTTCTTCTTTTTGGTTGTGCTGCAGAAACAGGAAAGATATTAGTCCGATTGAAAAAAGACAGGTGAATGGACACGGAGAGATTCATTTGGAGTCGGTTGAAGGACAACGAGATAAGGAGAAAGGTTTGTTTGGAATTTTTTTTTTTCTTCTGAGAATTAATTAATTAATTGATTTATTTGTTTATTTTTCAGAGTCTATTTCACAATTTACAAAGACAAATAATGTTGAAGAAAAAGGCGGCCAATATTTTTTTAATGTAGATTATGATTGTTTTTAGTTAAATAAAATTTTTTTTTATATTTATTTTTTATTTTTTATTTTTTTTAGTTAATAGCAGTTGAGCAGGAAAAGATCGAGTCGTTAATTCGTAAAGCTGAGTTAAAACTGGACGATGGGTCCATTACGGACGATACAACGGCTGGTCGGTTCCGGGCTGCGATTGGTAAAGCGAATCTCCTACTCGATCAGAAGTTTCAACAGTTCCGAGGGTTATGCGAGAAAAATATTGTGAGTGAAACGGAATTTCAATTGTATTAGTTCGTATTTTAATTGTAATTTTTTTTTTTTTTTTTTTTTTTTGAAAGACTCAATTGCCATCGGAACCATTTCCAACTACAACATCAGATCTAGAAGGATTCTGGGATATGGTTTTACTTCAAGTAGAAAATATTTTTGTAATGTTTAGAGAGATCGATGTTCTGCAAGACGACGAATGGAATAAATCACAAGTAAAAAATAAATAAATAAAAACAAATATTTATTTTAAATTAAAAATTAATTTTTTGTTTTGTTTAGGTTAGTGAAGTTGATGGTTCGACGAAACTGTCGAACGGAGTCAAACCAAAACGAACCAGTAGTCAATTTAAGAAACCAACCGCTTCCCCACGAACCCCCAAATCGGAAGAAGCCGCACGCTCGCGTGAAGAAGCTAGGAAACGATTCGCCGAAGCGAAACGACAAGCGCGTAGTAAACTAAACGAAAATAAAAACACGAACGAAGTGGAGATTTTCACACCGGAATCAAAAGACTGAAGAGAATTGTGCGTGTGTGTGTGTGCGTGGAATGCAATTATTATGTCAGCTGCTGTTTATTTTTCTATGTTGAGCTGCATCGTAACTATGTTGTCACTTAGGTCCGTTGATTGTTTATTAACCAGCTCGGTTGTGAATACGCGCACTTGTAACGAGCGGTTTTACTCAGCACGACTTTCTTTTTTTTAAGAAAACTGTCCAATATCATTGATTGCGATGATGTCTCGATGATGGCTATGCCATCTTTTTTTTAATGAAATCCTTGTAATTGCATTTAATTTGTATTCCGAACTTGCCATGTTGCGGTGTGAAATGTTATTTATTTTTTAATAATTCTGAATTCATTTTTATATGCTCAGGAATGTGATACTTGGAAATGCACACTAGTAAAATAGTTTTTCCTCTTTCTTCTAATTGAATTAAAAGTATATAATGCAATTTTTTTAAATTTTTTTTAAAAAAAATTTTAATTTTTCATTTTTGCAAAGTTGTATTTTTTAACCGGAATTGTTTCACTGAGCATTTCGAAATATTTCGAGTCGAGTATCGTGTTGTAAGTTACATTTGATTCGGTTATTAAGTTTACGGCTCGTTGTTGCCAACAATTAAGAGAAACAAAAAAAATTGCAGTCGTTAAAGGAGACTACTGTTTGTATTCATGTAAACCTTATTACAATTACGATAAAAACCAGTCATTTGAACAAGTTTTTCTTTCTTTTTACAATTTTGCACTTTCAGTCGGATCATTGCTGGATATTTTACAACTTTGGGCATATCTATACAATATATAAACATCAATTGAATCATGTCTGGTTTGAATCAGTGCACTAGACATACACAATCTTTGACTATATATTATCATTTTCATCGGTTCAACGTTTCATTTCCAATATGAATCATGCATTCCCTCGAATTCTACATCGAAATATCGACAAAAAAACAGAAAAATCTCTTTACAACCTTAAGTTTTATTTTATGTATTGTCTTAAAATTAAGTAAACAATATAAAACAATCGCAGCTAAATCCATTTTGACTTCATTAACACTTAACTATACATGCACGTTTATAACCTTAACTACAACATAATTACAGACAACACAGAAAAGGGAGAAATTTATTTTCTTTTGAGTTGCTTGTGAGCTCCCATTTGCCGCAGACTGAAGATGGAAACGGAAAGTCCACTTAAAGCTAACATGACGGCCATAGGAAAGCCTAAACGTTCTCCATAACTCGATGACAAATTACTCTGCCAAAACTACATACAACGTGGTAAAAGGGATTACGATACGATAATACACCATTTTTCAATTATAGTTACCTGAGACGATAAGCGAGGTAGCCTTGCAGCTCGTGAAATTAACATAACTCTTTGGCCGCAGTCTATTCCTGCAATGTTCAAGAAACGTTTAAGAAATGTGTACTATTCGATTTGAGTAGCACCAGCCAAAGTTTAAAATAGAAATACAACTTTCAAAGGTTAAAATGTCAATGGTACGTGAATACCAACGTTTCAAGCTGTTTTTCATGATATTTAGTGTTAATTAACATTTTTAAGATTTTTTTATAAAAATAATGATAAAATAAAAATATAATTGATTTAGGCTTAAATTTAGTCGGTGTACGCTTAACATTTTAATAGGAGTCATTTTGGGCGCCCAATTAGCGAAAATTTAATAAATTGTTATTATTTGTTATTTACTTTGTTAGAAATAATTACCTGAAGGGTTTGCCTAGTAAGGAAAATTACTGAATCGATGTGGACGTAGTGGATTCAACGAGGCGGGATGTGAATGGAACGGGATAGTAATCTAAAGGAAAGATTTACATTATCGGTCGCCGTGTGGCGTTGCTAGTGTTAACTGAAATTGATAAATTTAATCACATTTATTTGAGTTTAGTGAATAATCTTATCCAGATTACTCAAAACAATCACGCGGTGTAAATATTTATATTAATAAAATATTATTTGACAAATAAATTTAAGTTTTTTCGTTGCAAGATGTCAGCACCAATCAGATTCAGAACGACACATAAGAGGTATCATTCGGGCGCTAGACCACGCATTGACTTTTTTAAGCTAGAAGCGGCAGTTGAAGGCATATGAGCTTTTCTTAAAAGCTTTAATGTAAGTTGGAATTGTGAAAGGGACAACAAAAGATAGTATCAGATTTTCAAACTTAATTCGTGAAATAATTCGTGAAAATTTGACATTGCTTTTATTACCTATACCTAATAGAATTTGATTGCTAACCGCATTATAGTGTTACCAGTTTTGGCGCGAAGTGGAGAACAGGCGTGTAGCCGGTCTGGACTTAGCTGTGCGATTTTGCAAACAAAAGTCAACGGCATTTTGAATACTTCATCTTGGCCATGCCGTCTTTAGTAGAGTTGTGCCAAAAGCACTTCAATACTAAGAGTTTGTACGAAATTTTGTCTGTTGCGGCCGATTCGACTGACAAAGAGAGTAAGTTAAAAGAAAAAAAATGAAGCGGAAGTGCCTAGAATCGACAAAATTTTCGATTTTTTAACCGTTTTGTCGCTTTCTTTTCTAGTCCGGCGTGCGTATCATAGACAGTCGCTTAAATATCATCCCGATAGAGTCCTCGAAGCGGATAAAAAAGACGCCACTACCAAATTTCAAATTTTGGGAAAGGCTTATTCCGTTTTATCAGATTCCGACAAAAAGGCTGCGTATGACGAAAATGGTAGAACAAAACAAATTTGAATTTTATATTTTTTTTTTTAAATTTTTTTTAAATTAATTTTTTTTTTTTTTGAATTAGGTGAGATTGAAGATGATGAAAAAGAAAGTGTTGAGGATTGGATGAAATTTTGGAGACAACATTTTCCTAAGCTTGAAGTGGATGATATCAAAGAATTCGAAAAGAATTACAAAGGTATTGGTTGATGTTTGAAGTTTAAAAAATGTTAAATTTAAAAAAAAATTTATTTTTTTTAATTTTAGGGTCCGAGGAAGAAACTGAACAGCTGAAATCGGTTTACGAAGAATATGAAGGCGATATGGATAGAATAATGGAACACGTGTTGTGTTGCACTATCGAAGACGAACCGCGTTTCGAAAAGATTTTGAAAGAATTAATCGACGCTGGTACCATTACTTCGTTTCCTAACTTCGTTAAGGAAACGAGAACAAAGAAAGCGAACAGAAAAAAACGGGTAAATCGAGATTCAAATTTTAAAAAATTTAAAAAATATTAAATTTTTATTTGTTTTTACGTTTAGTTCGAAAAGGAGAAAAAGGAAGCCGAGAAAGCCGCGAAGGAAATGGGATTGGATGGTTCGGAAGAAGCGTTGAAGGCCGCCATTGGCAAAAACAGCGAACGACAAGGGGACGAATGGAGCAGTTTAACGAGTAACCTCGAGAAGAAATATGGAAAACCGGCCGAGAAGGCTGGAAAGCGAAAGGCAGCGGCGAAACCAACCACTGGACCAAAACGCACACGAGTCACTAGAAAGAGGGGTGGTGAATTTGGAAAGGACGAGTCTGCCGACGAGGACGAGGTAGAGGTCGATTCCGAGCCCGGCACGTCTCAACAAGACGAGAAAAACAAAAAAGATAAACCGAAAGCGGCGAAGAAAGGTGCGGAAGAGTCCGGAGAGGACGAAGAATCTGACGATAAGAACGCGAACGGCATGGAAGAGAAATCGGACGACGAAGGCGAAACCGAGGCTCAGAAAGCGGAAAAGCGAGGCCGAGGAAGGCCAAAGGCGCCGCCTAAACGGGGAAAGAAGGTCGAAAAAGATGATGATGAATCTCAAGATGGTGACGACTCGGAGCCCGATTCTAAAACCGCCGAAAACGACGAATCCGAACCGGATGTCGCCGAAAAGACCGGCAGAAAGGGCAGAGCCAAACCAAAGGCCACGAAAAAGACGAAGAAAGAAGAATCCGACAAGGACACCGAAAAACCGAAAACTCGAGGTCGTGCTGCCGCCAAGGCGCCGACCGACGCTTCAGAGGCGTCAAAAAAACCCACTAGAGGCAGAGCAAAACCCATGAAGGCCGACAGCGACGATGAAGTGGACGAGCCGGAGAAAGGAGAAGATGGTGATGAGAATTCCGGGTCTGACGACAGTTTACCTGCCGCGAAACCGAGAGGGGGAAAGGGTGGGAGAGCGAAGGCGGCACCTAAAGAGAAAAAGGAGGCGCCGGCGAGGGGTCGAGGAAGGAAAAAGGTCGAAGAAAAGGACGAGGAGGACGCCGAGGAAAGGGCACCGGCCAAGAAGGGCCGGGGGAAGGATAAAGGCGACGTTGGAACCGATAAAGTGGAAATGAAGAGCGCGAAAATCGTCATGAAACGCGTCGTGACCAGAAACACGCGCGCGTTGAACGGGGACAATGACAAAGATGAGGAAGACGACGAGGATAACGAAGAAGATGAACCCAAGTCGAAAATCAAAAAAATTACAACGGCGTCGAAGCGGGGTCCGGGAAAGAAAGCAAATGAGGAGGAGGAGAAGGAGAAGGTTTCTGAGGAAGAGGACGACGATGAGATGCCGAAGAAACGAAATGCTAGGAAACCCGCGGCCGCCAAGGCCGAACCCAAGAAAAGGGGTCCTGCGCCGAAGGGCAAAGGTGCCGTGAGTGCGACTGCAGAGAAAAAGTCGAAGGCTGTGAAGAAATAATGTTTTTGTTTTGAACTCTTTTCCATTTTCTTTATTATTTTAATATGTTTGCACGTTTGCGCTTTATTCAATGCGTCATTTTCTTTTATGTAACAAAAAATTGTGTAAACTTGCGTTACTATTTTTTTTTTTATCTTTAAATTTTTGATGATAAATAAAACATTTAAATAAAAAATTTGTTACGGCGAATGAAACGTGTTAATTATTTATAATTAGGGTTATTTTCGAGACGTTTGGCGGAAATAGAGACGAGTAATTATTTGAAATGTTTTGTTTTGAGTAGGAGATTATGACGTTGAAGCGCTTTTGCAGCAGCCGATCGGCCGTGCTATTTGCGGTCATTCCTCCCTCTGGTTTGTGATTTTAATTTATTTTCGAGGGTTAGACGAATTTAAACAGTTCAATTTAGCACGGGATGGGATTTATTTTACATGTCTGAAGTGTACGCTAAATCATTGTTACAACATGAGTCACGGGACTGGAAAAATCGAAGAGAAGGAATAATAGCAAACGAAGGCGGGAGGGAACTGGAATTGTTGTTTTCCCATTTTGCCACAATACCACGAAAATGCTCTCTCATGGCGCTGTCAGGACAAAATGAGAGGGAAAGGCACGAAGATTTTCGATTAGGTTGTGTGAGAGTCGTCAGTAATCAAGTAGAGCAACGGGTAAGACAATACGCTGCGGACACAATATTGTAGCAGCAATTTTAACGGGGTAATTTAAGAAAATAGTTTTCAATATTTGAACGGTAACCACCATTGGATTTGCGCCGTACCTTGATGTCATCTGTGAGAGGTCGATTGCTTGTTCTACGCTAGCATAAATATTTTATTAACAAATTCATATCGTTTATGAGCTATTTGAAACGTTAGTCAATTATTTCTTTTTTTAGCATCGGATTGTTGAGTGTAAATTTGATCGTTTCGCCGCGTGACCATGTTCTAAATCCATGGATACAATTAGTTTGGAATATATTTCGAAATTTATTGAATTTAAATTCATTTTTTTTATTAATTAAACACATGGAGAACACCGTGATTTGTTGATATTGTATTTGATAAGGTTGTGTTTTGTGATTTCGTGCGGTTTTTTTTTTGGTATTTTTAAGGTGATGTTTTGATTTGAATTTTTTTTTAAAAATTTATTTTTATTTGTTTGTTTTAGGTTCAGCAATGTAATACGATTAATAATGTTATACAATTTTCTGCAAGTACAGCAATGGAGAAGGATCCCTTGTCTTTGTATATGCCTTGGTCACACGAAACAACACCTTTGAAGGCCAGGCTGCCTGACTTATCATCTCAAGTAATTGAAGAGAAATGAGAGATTTGATTTTGTTTTAATTTTGTTTTGGGTTTTTCAGATTGGCGTTGGTTTAGTTGTTAATGGTCGTGAGAATGCATTAACGGAGAAATCTGCGTCATTAAATAACAGTTCGGCAAATGACAAGTTTGCGTTGGATGATCTTGTTTCGAAAATATTGGACGAGGATCATTTTGGGTTTAATGGGTTTTCTGACGCGCCATCCAGATCAATTCAAGATATTTTTTCTTACGAGGGGTAAAATTGATTTATTTTTTTTATTTTTTTTTTTAAAAATAATTTTTATTTTTTTTATTTTATTTTATTTTATTTTTAGAGATTCAAATTACTTGCTGAATAGTGTTTGGTCTACTGACAGCAGCAATTCGACAACTGACAGATGTGAAAGGAATTCCTTTGGTTGTGGAAATCTCGATCGAAATGTAAAACCGAATGAATATTTTTTTGATACATTATACGGAAAGGGAGAGGGAATCTCATATTCTCAAGAATCTCTGAAACTTGACGTGGAGGTATATTTTTTTTATTTAAAAATAAATAAAAACAGTTTAATTTTTTTAAAATAAAAAATATAGCGCTCGAAATTAGAGCAATATTACCGACATCCTGAACGTGTTGAGCGAGATCGACTGAGATTCAATGAATCGGTGCAAGAGAATGCAAATGTTGATTATAGGTTACAAAGTATTATCGAAAATCCTTTGCGTGAGCAGATGCAACATCAGGTTAATTTTGATTTAAAACATTTTTTAAAAATGTTTTTAATAAATGAAAATATTTGCGTTGTTATTTTAGACAATTCTTGGGGATCTTTATCTGGATTTGGAAAAGCAGTCGAGGTTGATGAGCCATGAAGATTCGTTTCCATCAAATGGAAATCATCTTTATTCGAATTGCCTCCATCAGCAAATTGATCATCACAACGCTCAAACACAACAGTCGCAGCAACAACAAAATTTACAATCACTTCACGCACAATCAGTTTCGGCGTCTTTAAATTCTCAGGATATGGGCCATATTGGAAACCAAGCGAGGCAACAGGTAAAAGCAATAATATACTGTATATACTCGATCATAAGTCGACCTATTTTGGACCATTTACGACCGATAATTGACCAAAATGTAACCAAAAAGCGGAAAATTGACTAAAACCTAACCCTGGAAAGCGGAAATTTGACTAAATCGTAACTGAAAAGATGAAAAATTGACCAAAACATGAATGAAAAGATGAAAAATTGACTATAAAACATGACTGAAAAGATGAAAAATTGACTATAAAAAATGACTGAAAAGATGAAAAATTGGCTAAAAATGACTGAAAAGATGAAAAATTGACTAAAACATGACTGAAAAGATGAAAAAAAATTGACTAAAACATGACTGAAAAAATGACTAAAACATGACTGAAAAGATGAAAAAATGACTAAAACATGATTGAAAAAATGAAAAAAATCGATTAAAACATTACAGAAAAGATGAAAAATCGACTAAAACATGACCGAGAAGATGAAAAATTATCAAAATATTACTTAACATCGCAGAAACGTGATTTTTTTTCTTATGATCGAATATACACGGTGAATTGAATGATGAATTGAAAATTTAAACGTTCAAATTGATAGGTTTTGCCGAAGGAAAGAATAAGAATGCACAGTTCAGGAACAGTGAATCAGCTTCCTTCATCTCAACAGTTTGTAAACTTACGACCAATACGAGCATTGTCAGAGTCGTCAATCCACCAAGAACAAAACATGGGCCCGCAGGCTCGAGTCCATGGATTCATGAATCCGATTAAGGTTGTAACTCCTGCCAATTATTCTAGTCAACAATCGGGATTGACGACTTCTCCATCAACACACGACATGACATCTCCAGGACAAGAGAATTGCTCTGGCATGCACATTCCCAAGAACCGCTTCATTCAGCAGCAGCAGCAGCAGCAGCAGCAGCAACAGCAGCAGCAGCAGCAAAACTATTCTACCCAGCAAAACAAATACGCTTTCGTAAGCAATCAGAACAACTCGTCGAATTCTCAAATGTCCAACATGATGAATGGCATCGAGACGAACATGTTAAACAGAAGCCAACTGTCAACGGTCAGTCCGTCGCGACTATTTTCCAGCAAAATGTCTTTACCTTCGAATTCGAGCGGGCAAATGAATTTGTCGCCACAAAATTCCAATCAGAACCAAGTTGCGCAGAACCACAGCCAGAACCACCTGCTGTTGAAGCAGAACGAGCAGCAAGTGTCGCAAATGAATGCGCGGGATTCCGAGAGAACGCAGCAACAAATTGCGGGTGGAGTATCGCAAAATAATTCTCAGTACTCGCATTCGGAATTTATGGATCGGTTTTCTCCTCATCCTGATTTTAAGTATTCTTTGCGTGCCACTTACCCTCAGTTTGAAAGCGAATTCATTCCGCCCGAATTGCTGAATCCAAATTCCTCACTCTCTCACGGTACGCGAGGAAATGCTCGATATCCGGCGCAGTTTGCTGCTGTTCATCCGCAGTCCAATTTGTCTGGAGATGTTCCTTACGAGTTTTATCCGTTTGATCCGTATCTGCATGGAAGAGGAACGTCCACTTACTACGGGCCCAACGAAGTCTTCTACGATTTAGCTCCACCAGCGTTCTACGGAGTGCCACCACCGTTTATGGGGTTTCGTCCTTTGCGGTATTCAAATCAAATTTAATTTAAATTTAGAAAATATTGTTTTATTTTTTTTATTTTACGTTTTAGACGAAGCGGTCCTTCGAATGAGTTACACATTCGTTTGGAAGAATGTTACGATCAATTTAAAAACTTGGAGAAAGAACGAAAGAAGGTATAAACCAATTTAATCGTTTTTTTTATGTATTTATATTAATATATATATTTTTCTTTTTCTAGACCGAGGCAGAATTGGCGAGACAAAATCCTGGAAAGAAAGTTTCCAGCGCTAATAACATTCCCATTCCAAGACTGCCTCCAAATCCGTCTCGAGTGGATCGATTGATCGTTGATGAGCGTCGAGAACATGCGAGGGTATTTATAAATAAAATCGAAATGTAATTTTTTATTTTGTAGTTAATTATATATTTTTGTTTAGGTGATTACGTTGGTGGCTAAAATGGAACGATTGAGGAATGTTCCTGTGCATAACAACATTCATACTGCGATGGAACAATGGCTGGAGGCGATCAGTAAAGTGCATGCACGGAGACGTGATGAAATAGTGAATGCAACTAATAGACAACGTACAGGCAATGGATCAAGAATCCAAGAAGATAAAGGTTGTTTTTAAATTTTAACAAAACAGTCAAATCCCATTACAGCAGTAACAGTTTAATGTACTCCATTTATGTCGAGAATGCAAGAAAATTGTGACAAACTGATGTTTTTCTGAAGAAGAAAATATCGATTTAACATTTATCGAAAGAAAAAAATATCGTTATAACGTTTTTCTGGAGAAAAAAATATCGATAAAACGTTATTCTGAAGAAAAATGTCGTGTTTAACGTTTTTTTGAAGAAAAAAATGTTGATTTAGCATTATTTTGAACAAAAAATGATAATTTAGCATTATTTTGAACAAAAAAATGTTAATTTAGCATTAGTATGAAGAAAAGAATGTTAATTTAGCATTAGTACGAAGAATAAAATGCCGATTGAACATTTTTTTGCTGCTAATTGAAGTTAAATGGCCTTTTAAAAGGCAATTTGTACCTAAGCAATATGGAGGATTTTTGAGCGAGTTTGTTGCAATGGGATTAGGCTGTAAAAGAATCACAATTTAAATTAATACGTTATTAATTTGTAGATATCCTTGCTCTTGCTGCGAGTATTCAAGATTTGACCAAAGCTTCTCGTCGAGCTCGCACAGCCATGTGGTGTGCCTTAATGACGACAATTCACTATAACGTGGATCCCCTGCTTGCTTCTGCTCAGTCCCTGTCAAACGACCAAGCTGCTCAAACTCCACCACCGTCTGTGGTCGACACTGGTAACGTGGAGTTGTCAATCGATAATCCGACGTGCAAGTTGGATTATCCGCCTCCCCAATCCAAGGTTGCATAATAAGTTTAAAAAAAAAAAAGTTTGTCTTTCATTAATTTTTAATGTGGCTGTTTTTTTCGATAACCGTAAACGATGAGAAGTTTGTAGTATTTTCTCTATTTCTCTAGTTTGTACAATGATCGTGGTGTTTGTAGGATAGATGAATTGATATTTTAGGATTTCCTATCACGATGTTTCCAGTATTTTTCTTAACATTTAAGAAATTTCATATTGCCAGTTTTTTGTGATGTAGTTGAAAATGGAGTAAATCTAAATAATACTCTGGCTTTCAAATCGTAACGAAATAAGCTTTTGAAAGGAATTGATATTGTTGAATAACTTTATGCAGAAATTTAAAGCAATATTTATTAATAATAATAAGTATAATTAGATTTTAAAACTTAACTACTGCGTTTAATCTATTCTTCCATGACAATCGCAAGTAGTAAAAGCGACACGACGTGAAAATGAAAAACAAGGGCTGATCAAATTAGCTTAGTTTGAATTGAGACTAAAAAATAGAACAGAAACTTCGTAACAGAAACTTAGCGGAATTTGTTATATCTCTCAGCTGTTCGGTATTTATTGATTAATTGTCTATTTTAGTCTTCTATAGATTTGGAAAGACAGTAGTTTTCGCTTTTTGATCTGCCGCGAGTCTTTGATGGTTTTTTGTTTTTGTTTCGGTTTTATTTTTGTTTTTGTTTTGTTTTTTTCTTGTTTTGGAAATTTTTTTCCAGCACTTGTTTAGCAAACTGTGGTGTCGAGATGTCGTAAATTCAATCCTTCCATTCCACTATGTGATTTCTGTGTGATAGCCTAATTTTGAGCAAAAAAAAAAAATAATATATATATAAAAAAAAAAATACAAAAAGATTTAACAAAAAAAACTGTTGTGGATCGAAAACATTAGTTAAATGTTGACTGATATTATAATAATAATAAATAATCAAGCAGTCATTTTTTTTTTAAAAAGAAAAAGATACAAAAGTTGGTATTTAATTGTCAAATTTAATTTCTTCTAATTTAATATAATCGGCCAAATAGGCGCAGTCAATTCATACGTGAAATAATGTAATTTTTTTACTAATTTTTGGTTTTACGATAAATTTAACGCTTAAGGTTTAAATAGACCGTTTTTGTTGTTGTTTTTTTGGTTTTTTTGTTCAGTGATTAATTATTTATTTATTCCACTTTTAATTTATTACTTTTTTCTTATGATGAGAAAATCAAATTAGCTTTTAATAATTCTATTTATTAATTTTTTTTGTTTTTTTAACTTAAAAAAAAAATTATTTTAAAACTCGAAACTAGAAGGGAAAAAAAGCATAGTAAATGTGAATTTCTTAATTTCTTCCTCTCTTATTATATGCAGGTCTTGCAAAAAAAAATTTAGTACAAAAAAAAACTTGATATTATGATATAAAAAGGCATTTTTTGATCTGCTGGAATATTTGTAATTTGGGCTTGTGAAGCTGTTTTTAATGTAGTTTGGTATAAGAAAAACAAAAAACAAAGCATTCCAGAGTGTATGATAGATTTAAAGTAAATGTTATCCTATTTTTGGTACTGATGGGATTAAAATAGGGATTTTTCTGCTCTTCATGTATAATTTTTTGGTAGAAAAAAGTTCGAAGAAAAAAAACATGAGAAAAATTGTTAGAATATCTAGCTATAGTTATTTTTTTGTCATTGGATACCAGTGAACTTTTCAAATGTCATGTACAGAGTTGGCTATATCGTCTTCACATATACTTGGTACTAGCGGGTCATGACGTAACTGTTTGTATCACTGTATATTTTGCTATATTTGTCATACTGTATTATTATAAAAGGAAACTTGGAAAAAGACATGCAAATATAATTGATATGGGCATGTTATAACATTTTTTTTTTCTTTTTAAAAATGGATGTTATTAACTCCTGTAAAAACGTATCAATTTCAGAATCTTAACACGTTTTTTCTCGATATATTAAATGTTATATTTTCTTATTAAAGAGCTATAATAGTGTGAGGCTTAGATTAGATATAGATTTTGAGAAATAACAGATTTCTAGGTATTTGCTGTGAAAATGTACGGAGGAGTTTAGTTACGAATCCTCTTAAATATGCGTTTTTCACTACTTCAGGGAGTTTTATCATTGTATTAATGGTGAGAACTGATGAACAGTGCACGGTAATTACTAATTTTCTCGGGGTTTTTTAGGTTTAGTCAAGTTTTTTTAGTTTTTTTAATTTCTTTTGTTTGGTTGTTTTTATACTCATTTAATCAAATGCAATGTAAGTGATATATTTTGGGATCTCATAAATTTTTTGTTGTTTGATTTTGTTGTAGAGGGAGGCCGGGTTTTAATCAAAGCATCCGTAGGACTGTGAAAGAAATTTTTAGTTTAAAAATAAATTAAATAACATATCTGAGAATATAAAAAAAAATATATTTAATTTAATTTTATGATTATTATTACTGTAAAAAAAAAAGGGAAAGATTTTGAATTATTTTGGTGAGGAAAAATGGCGAGATTGATTTTGTTTTGTTTTGACTAGAGAAACTTAACTCACTTTCATGGGCACTTTAAAACAACTAAATTTATTTGATCGCTTCGTGAACATTTGAACAACTTAACCTGTAAAACATGAGATTTGCTGTGTATATTTTAGTGTGCCATGTTTGATTTTGATTTAGATTTCACTTTATGCAATTCGCTCGCCTGTTTGTGGGTAATGAACATGACCAGTGCGAATTATTTATTTTCCAAATGTTTATGTGCAGCTATTACTACTTTTTATAACATTTGTTGCTGGTGATTTGCTTCTGAATTGTTCGGGTCAAGAAATAATTACGAAAAAAAAAACACAAAAACAAGACTGAAATATGTTGTTTATGAGACTAGATAATAATAAGAAAACTGTGTAGTTGGTTAGTTTTTGTATAGCTTACATCTTTTCACATAGAAATATCGATTTAAAAAAAAAAAAAAAACGTGTATAAACAAGTTTTAAATTTTTGGTGTGGCTCATCTCATGCTCAAAATTTTACTAAGAAAAAAATCTCCCCCAAGAAATATCTATAAATTCTAATTCAATCTTTGGATATAGTGATTTAGCGAAGTTTTAGAATGTATGCTATGTGGAAGCTTCGGACTTTTCGTCTAGCTCAGTTTTCTAAATGCTGTCAAATTTTTTAAAAGTGCTGTTGCATTTTTTACTGTTGTGCAGATATTTCAAATAGTAGTTCGATGTGGCCTTAAAACATTCTTCGATTTATCGCATTGTTCCTTCGTGCTTTACAAGTACTAATATTTGACAAGTATTTTCTTATTTTTCGCTTATTGATAAACCTTTTCTTTTTTTCTTGTTTTTTTAATATACTTAGAAAATATTTAGAAAACTTGACTGGATTTTTTAATTTAATTTTTTAATTTTTGTTTTTTGTTTTGTTTTTTGCAATGAAATAATCTCTTATTGATGTTTGTGAAGATCATAACACTTGAAAGTATAGTCTTAAAATTTAAAGGTTTTGTCATGTTTGGTGTTTCAGAAGGCAAATATTATGGCAGTCTCGTGACATAGGCGATTAGGTGCAAATATTAAGGTTAACTAAAAGGCCAGTGTGACCAGTGTTTTCATTGTATAAGTTCCAATTGTCACTTATTATAATAACAAAAATAGATATATAAAAAAAATCATATGGATTTTTTTTTTCTCAGTAATTAGGTCACGTAAAGTTCATTTATTGTGAAGTGTGACACATTGCGTAAGAAATTTTACTAATGTATACCAATTGCTATTCATTGTCCTCAGTCATAAATGGGAGTTTGCTTATAATGTTAATTTGGGGTGTATAGTAATATTTCAAATAAAAAAAAAAAAAGAATTACATAAGGAAATTTAGAAATGATGTGATTTAAAAATTGAGGTTTAGTTTGTATAGGAAATTAATTTGTACGGTGTTTAGGCCACTGAGCAGTTTTCTGGTGTTTATCGAGGATTATTAATGTAAACTGTTATGCATTTTAAGTGGGGAAAAAGAATGAGGAAATGGGTTTTTTTTTTTTTTTTTTTTTAATTATTTATTTTTTAATTTTTTTGTTGATTAATTTCTTTACCTCCTAAAAAGGGCAAATTGACAATGGCATGTTTTACTATACTTAAAAGATAATAAATATTAAAAAAAAGTTATTTAATTTAGACTAAATTTTGTCTCAAATTTCAAACTCGTTACAAACTGTCTGTATAATTCAATTTTTTGATCTATAAATTTAAATCTAGTGATATTTAGTCCTGTGAATTAGCGATATGTAGTGTTTGGAATTTTTCTCCAGATTGACATCCCACTTTTTCATGCCATTGTTGCTAGGTTGTTTCCCTTTCTGTGATTGATCACAAAGAAATCTCAATTTTTGTCTAATATGTCCAGTCTTTGCTTCCTATTTAGTAAACGTGTATTACTAGGCCTAAACTGACAATGCAAAAAATTTTCCGGTGTGATTTAACATTTGATATAGTTGAAAACGTGTTTTAGAAAATTTAAATATTTAAAAAAAGAAAAAAAAAATTATAAAAAAAAAAGTGTGTGCTTCCAAACCATCTTTTTGACTAGTTATTTCATGGATAATAGGACGTAAATGAATTTTTGATGTGTGATATTTAAGTTGTTAGAAGAGCTGCCATATCTCAAACGTGCATGGGTTCAGTGGGTTCAGTTGTCAGATGGAAAAGGCTGTGAAAAGATTCACATTTTGTCATTTTGGGTGTGAATTTTTGGTTGTTCGGTAAACAAATTTGAATTTGTTTTTATTATTTAATTTTGGACTTGTGATGTTTGAGTTGTAATAACTTTTTTTGCTTTTTTTACAGTTTGTTTTTCCTATATAAAATGAAAGCTTTGATTAAGGTTGAATGTGAAAAAAAATGGTTAAAGGGAATAATGAAAAATGATTAACTTTAAAATATTGATATGAATATTGTGACAACAATGCAATGAATCCATTTAAAATAACTAGCTCTCTGCCATACAATAGCATTTTATACTTTTCCTATAATAATAATAATAATAATAATAATAATAAGAAGAATAATAATAAGTGCAAAAAAAATCCTGATTTTTTTTGTCTTAAAAATGAGGATTACTGTTGATATCAATCTTGGTAAATATAACATATCTTGGAATTGTTTTTAGTTGAGTGGTTTAGTGCCTGAATAAGTCATTGTAGAGTTGTCATTTTATTTTTTTTGTGTGATGTAGCGTACAAATCTGATGGATTGAAGTGATTATGTACAATTCCTCCAATGATGCTTTTCTGCACAATGTAATTTGAAATACTTAGGATGTTAATTATTAAGTAATTATTTTCGTATCAATGTTTGTATAATACGACTAACATAAATATAAAAATGTATTATAAGGGAAAAAAAATGTTGATTTTTTTTTTGTTTATTATTCCGGTGATTTATTATGATTATATATATATATATAAACAAAACAAATGAACTGCTATGAGTTAAATTAATATTTATGTTGATTTTTGTTTGATTTTTTTCGTTTGTTATATTATTATTATTATTTTAAATTAAATTTAATTAAATGTAATACCAGAATATTTGACATTCACATTTGAAGTTTTGTGCGAATAATTTCTATTTTAGATTGTGATTAAAAATTTGACAGATGCAAAGTAGAATGTCGAAATCAATTTTTCGTTGTTTGATTTATATGAAATTGATCAAAATTAAATTCTATTTTACATCTGCTCAAATTTTGTAATAAAAGATTTGCATTTTATAAAATATATTTTAATTTTCAATCGACCTAGTTAAGTGAAACAAGGTATTTTTACGCTTCTTGTTGTTAGTTGATGTTTTCTATAATATGAATGTGTGGGATGTCGAACTGGATTGTTTTTATTTTGTCAAATTTTTTCCTCAAATTAAAAGACAAATGTACCTGCACAATTTAGCTATAAGATTTTGCCCACTTTGCATTCACCCAGTTTTTTCTCAAGAACAGAATTTGAGGATTTCAATCAAAGTTTTTGTAACTTAACTGTACAATTATAAGTCTCTTTAAGATGCAGTTTTGATAGTAATTATGCATTAGAGTTAAGCATTTTTCTGGTATTTGTGTAATGTTTTGCGAATACTTACAGAATTCGAATAAAATATGGTTGGTTTGATATCTTGCCTTTTTTTCATTTCATTTCATTTGCATAAATTAAGGATCAAATTTTTTTTTATTTAATCCGAATAATATTACACACCCTTAAACCGTGAATTAGAGCAAACACAAAACGCTACGAAATAATCAATCATCACATTTGCTGGGTGGAATTTCCGTTCCATGTATTGTTGTCGTCTTCGTCGTCGTCCTGATTCGATATTCTGTGGATGTTGCCTTCTCTTCGACTGAAATTCGGACCCGGTTTATCCGATGATCGGCGTTTATGAACACTAGAATTCATGATTTAAAATGTAGAAATGATTTTGGGCTTATTCTACATCTAAAAATTAAATTTTATGTTTATTTTAATGTACTTTTGTTGAGAAACATCGGTTTTTGCTTCCTTACTACTGCTGGACGAAGTCTCATCATTGTTGCGCTTGTTTCCGGCCGCCGATGATCTCGCCGTATTCGATGGTTTCCTGGTTCGCTCGCCGAAAATAAAGACGCGCAGGTAATTGAAGATGGCAAGAATCGGTCCCAACAAACTCCAAATAAAGT
The DNA here is from genome assembly GCA_034683725.1 of Strigamia crassipes. NCBI lineage: Eukaryota > Metazoa > Arthropoda > Chilopoda > Geophilomorpha > Linotaeniidae > Strigamia > Strigamia crassipes. The sequence continues at coordinate 37,262 of JAQFXT010000068.1, forward strand.
TGTAGTTGTTTGAAGTGGCAACAGTTGTTCGCTATCAAAATTTTAACTTGTACAATGAAAATTATTTAAAATCGCTTAATATTTACAGGCAAAACAAGAATGGCGGAACACGGAGCCAACCGTAGGTCCCTAAGCGTTTGATCGTAATCGCTTTCTTGAAATTCTCGTCTTGGAAATGTCGTCGAAAGAGTAAATGAACGCGTCATGCGTGCAGACTAACAAAACAAATAAATTTACAGCGTTATATTATATTTTTTTTACAGAAAAAACTTACTTCTTCTACGTGATGACGCACCGTTGCCAATGTATCGTCAGCCAGAAATTGATGAGTTAACGAAGAGCCATCGGGGAACCGGAATTGCAATCGAGCGAAATCACTAAGTGGAAAATTAAGCGAAAAATTAATAAAACTAACACAACTCAAATTAAAACCTCTTTTCCGCTGCTTCAATGGCAGCGCGTTCTTGCTGTTCCTTCAAAGCATTCTGTTTTGCTTCGTTTCGCAAACGTTCAGATTCTTGCTTGTCAGCTTGGTATCTGGCGGCTCTTTCAGCTCTAAATAACAATTTAAAGATTAAAAATTAATTTAATTTAACTTCACTCAAAACCACACACCGATCCGTAGCAATTTGCTCCTTAATTCTATCTCGAGCAGCTTTTTCCTCAGCTCTGTCTCTAGCCAAATCATCAGCTAATTGTTTATTATCCGCGTCCTGTTGTCTATGTCTTAAACTTTGCACGTCTTTGCCAGTTTTACGGCGTTCTATTTCTCGTTGTTTTTCCTCCTAAAGAAAAAAATGTTAAATTAAATTGACATACTTTTGTTCTTTAAAAAATCTCTACTTGCCTCCATTTGTAATTTTGCTTTCTGTTCTTTTTGTTGCAATAATAATTGTTTAGCTCTGTATCAAGTAAAAAATTGAACCGGTATAAGAAAAACAAAAGAAATATGCTCGTATAAGGGCATTTTCGTTCAACCTTTCGACCCTTTCTTCGATATTAACATTAGATTGAGATGCCGCACTCGATACGACATTCGAATGAGATGCCGCAATCGGTACCGCTGGTTCGAATTCAGTACTCGATTTCTAATTGCAAGTTTAAAGTTCAATGACACAACAACATTACAATATTCAAATTTAATGAGAATTATACATTTTCTTGTGTATCGTTCAAGGGTAAAGAACCGACAGATTGCTCAGTTGATTTAGAAATTGTAACATTAGTGGAACGAGCGCCTTCAGACTGCTCTGAAGTCGGCTAATAAATGCAAAAATATAATTTCATTCTCAATTTCCAATCAATTAACATATTTACCTGTAAAATCGTGTCGATTTTGGTGAGAAATTCTTCGGTCGAAAGATCGCCTCCAATTATTTCCAGCAGCATGCCATTACTGCCAATAAAATAACTCGAAGGAATTAAAACAACGGGATCTATACAAACATAAAATATCAAGAAATTCAATATATTTTTTTGGATTTAATTTTTGGATTTAATTTTTGAATTTAATTGTTAAATAATAACGCGAGATGGCAAAGGATACAAATTTGTGAAAATTGTTGACAAACTTCGCTGTAAAACGGAAAAAAAACGTTATTTTAAGACGAAACGAGATGAAAAACGACTTTTTTTTAAACCTATTTCCTTCGAGATTTACAGCCACGCATCCGAATGACTCCAATTTTTCAACTACATCATCCGATTCGTAGGTTCCGTTCATCCGTCGGGATCGGTCATCATCACCTAGAGAAATTGAGTTTTCGATGATTTTGTACAATGACATCCACAACAGACTCGTCAAGTATGGGAATTACGTTGAAATGACTTTCAGTTTTTCATTTTTTTATTCCGCATTTTATTTTTTCGATCGATGTTTACCTGATATATAGACCATAAAAACAGCTTTTTTTCTTTTCGCTTCTGCAATTGCTTCCGGAATGCTTCCCTGAAACCAATGCATTTCTTAACTGTTTCACCAAAACTCCAAATGTTTAGAACTCTCCAAAAAAAATCAACCACAATTATTTGTCGGGTTATTGCTTCTGGATATGACGTTGGGCAACCACCAGATGGCGCGTAAACACCGAAAACTATATCTATTTTTAACGATTCATAATTATTACGTCATCAAAATACCCACCTCGATACTAAACGTCACACTTTTATACGCAACGCGCAACCTCCATTGACCCCATTGTCTCAAGGTCTACTCTCGGAGTGTAGTGACTGATCTAAACCAACATGGCAGTTGTTAGGGAACCATCATTTAATAATTCAACCCCATCACTAATGCTGGAAAATTCATTGAAAGACTGCGATGAGGCTGGTAACTTAAACGATGAGGTAAAGTTTGCAACTTGCAATTTTATTTTGATAATTTTCTTCGGTTCCGGATCTAGCGGTTGGAATAAATGTGTGTATGAATGACAAGTAGGTGCATGCAGTCATTTAAGTTAACAAGTCTATTCATAGCACTGCAGACTAGGCTTAATATCGTACGGAGAATGCACAAATCGTTGTTTATTTGTGCACGGATCGTTACTTTTGGCGTTGGATGATGTCTAATTAGGAGTTGTAGGCTCGCCAAAGTCGTCAACATACGCGTCGTATGTTGAAGACAAGAATAATGGCTCAGCACTTTTTTTCATGTTAAGATGCGAGTATATGCACAAAAAAGCGTTGCATTATCGCAACCAGAGATTGGAATGTTGATTATTATGCACGGAGAAGTTGATGAAGCTATTTAGGGCGATTCTGATCTCTTTTTAATTTAATTTTTTTTTTAATTTTTAATTTTTTAATTCTTTTTTTTTTTTTTTGCGTATTTATTTCAGTTGAGAAATATACAGAAAGTGATTGGGTTCACGAAAGAAAATTTAGAGAAGTTAAATGCAAAGTTTTCGCATTTTAAACACCCGCCATCTATTTATTTAATGGTAAGTTCTTATTTTGATATTTTTTTTATAAGAATGAATAATTAAATTTATTTTTTATTTTAGGAATATGAAGAATTGACGAGTAAATTAGATGCGTTGCAGTTAGAAGAACAGAAACTACTGGAACAGCTAAGCGACACGAGTAATGGACGCGCTTCGCCCGAAATGTGGGAAATGGATTCGGAGTGTGTCAGTATAAATAATCTAAATCCATCGTTCGATAGTGGTAGGTAATGTTTATTTAAATAAACTTGAAGTTGACTAATTTTCTTACTGCGTGTCTTTAAGTAGGTATCAATATAACGGTCGACGATAGTTCGATAACGACTCCAAAATCACCTTTGAAATCCGTTCTGAGAGCCGATTTGCCCAATTTACAACACACGACCGTACGTAGTGAAAAAAATGAGTTTTTTTAAATGTAATAAAAATTTTATTTAATATAACTAGGTTCAGGTGAAACCGGGCCAGACGATAAAAGACGCTCTAAATAAAGCGATGAAGCTTAGAAAATTGAAAACGGAAATGTGTAGTGTCTATATAAAAGGAGACACGAGGTAAACGCTATATTTTTGTCAATTAAATGGGTAGATATTAACAAAAAACACGTGATTAGAGGTTTCATAGAGTGGGAAGCGGATATATCGGTGCTACATGGAAGAGATATTGAAGTGAAGATTATTGATGCTTTTTCTATAACTACTAGTATATCACATAATTTTGTAAGTGGATCAATTCCGAGCGATTTTTTACAGTTTTATTGACCTTTTTTTTTTTTTTTTTTTTTATAGGTTAGGAAGACATTTTTTTCGTTAGTGTTTTGTGAATACTGCCGCGGATTATTATTTCACGGCTTCCGTTGCCAAACGTGTGGATATAGATTTCATCAGAGGTGCGCTTCCGGTGTGCCAACTTTGTGCCAGCAAGTTGGGGTTGAAAACAATAACTATCGGCAGTAATTTGACGTTAATATTGATTTTTAAATTTGATGTAATACATTTTTTAAATTTTTTTTTTAGTTTATTGGCTATGAATCATCCGGGTATGCTGTACCCTGGCCAAAGTCAAATGTCATCCGTGAGTGGATCCAACCGCGTCATGTCGCCACCTCAGCCCGTTCCTCGGCAAAATCCGTCTCCGTTAGGGCAACGCGATCGGTCGACGTCGGCACCGAATGTGTGCTATAGTATAGTCTCAAATAACATAGATACTTCTCAGTTGAATGTAATTTGGTACTATTTTGGTGCAAAATATTCCATCGTTAATGTTGCGTTCGATTAGGATTTTCCATTTCGGTTGCGAAGTAATTTTACGAGTAATTCTGCCACATCAAATGCACTTTTAACGTCACAGTCTTCGGCCAATCAAGTTGCGGCGGGTAGTCCGACCAAACAAATTCAAAGTGCTCAGGCTTCGCCAACCAATACGCTTAGACCGTTAAGGCCACGCGCTAAATCTGCCGACGAAAGTGGAAAGAAGATTGTAAGATAATTTGAGAATTTATTGGTGTTTTGTAATTTATGTTGATGTGTGTTGTGATTAGAAGCCACCTAGGGAATCTATAGACGATTGGGAAATTCCAATGAGTGAAATTTTAATAGGGCACAGAATAGGGTCGGGATCGTTTGGAACTGTGTTCAAAGGACATTGGCACGGTAAATATACAAAATAGGCTTTTGAAGTTGTATTAATGAGGGAAAATTGCAGGTTCGATTGCTATTAAGTTATTGAATGTCACTGACCCAACACCTGCACAATTGCAAGCGTTTAGGAACGAAGTAGCTGTACTAAAGTGATTATATTTACTCTTTTTTTTTTCAATTTTAAATTCTTGTTAATTTTTTTTTATTATTATTTTTTTTTTTTTTAGGAAAACGAGGCACGTCAATATTATTTTATTTATGGGATGCGTGTCTAAACCACAGTTGGCCATTGTAACGCAATGGTGCGAGGGATCGGGGTTGTATAAACACATACACGTGTTGGAGACAAAGTTTGAAATGCTTCAGCTTATTGATATTGCTCGACAAACGGCTCAAGGAATGGAGTAAGTTTGTTGTTTTTATGAAGTTTGTTCGATGAATTACAATTTCTTTTTCAAATAATATTTAGTTATCTTCACGCGAAGTCTATTATTCACAGAGACATGAAATCCAACAGTACGATTTTGTGTTTATTGAGTTTAGTGAATTTGAATTTAATTTTTGTTTTAAAAATACTTTAGACATTTTTCTGCACGACGATTTAACCGTTAAAATTGGAGATTTTGGATTAGCAACGGTGAAACAACGTTGGAGCGGGTCGCACCAGTTTCAACAACCAACCGGTTCTATTTTATGGATGGTAAATAATAAAAAATGTTATTTAAAATAAACACTTTAACCCGTAAACTCATAAATTAGGCACCCGAAGTGATCCGGATGCAAGATTCGAATCCATATTCGTTTCAATCTGACGTGTATGCATTTGGAATTGTATTGTACGAGTTAGTGACGAGTCAGTTACCTTATTCGCATATAAATAACAAAGATCAGGTATTTGGTGATGATTTACCTAGGGTTATTTTGTTTTTATTCACTATTTGTTTTTGTGATTTTTAGATCCTTTTTATGGTTGGTTGTGGTGGGCTCAGGCCAGATTTAAGTTACGTTCGATCTGATGTACCTAAAGCGCTTAGACGGTTAATAGAAGATTGCATAAAATATGTTAAGGACGAAAGACCATTATTTCCACAGGTATATTTACTAAATAATTGTTTTTTTTTTGTGGCGTTGGTTATTGATTTTTGTCGTTATTTAGGTGCTAGCGGCTTTGGAATCCCTAGCGCGATCGTTGCCTAAAATTCACCGCAGTATTTCAGAACCGACGTTAAATCGTACCCATTTACAGTCGGACGATTTCATGTACATTTGCGCCTCACCAAAAACGCCCATCAACAGCCAATTTGGTGCTTTTCCCTTTTTTTCAACGGGTGGGAAGATATGAATGAGTAAATGTCACTGTGTTGTGAATGAAACGTGAAATATCCATAAAAACAGTATCTAGATTTTTATATGGAACTGAAAACATGATATTGAGATTGACGAAGAACGAAGAACGAACGAGAAATTTTTTTTAAGTTTTTGGTTTCTACTAATGCAAATTTTTTCTTCTTTTTTAAAAAAAAATTTATTTATTAATTGACGGTTAGAACATTCCATTTTATTTAAAGTGTCAAAATTATTTAATGTTTGATGAAACGATGTGATTCATATCTCTTCACTGTGATGCTTTGTTTTAAGTTAGAGAAACTTTTTAATTCAGTGCCTCTTCGTCATTGGGCAAATGATTTGACTGTCAAGTTTGTTCCATGAAGATATGTCCGTTTTATTACATAATAAAATCAAATATTGGTGCTTTCTACCGGTATTAATGTTCTATTTTCTATTAAAAGGAAAATATTTTGCTGCTATTTTGGGGGGAAAGCAGCAAGTCCTTTGAAATGTTAATAAATTGAATCGTAGATAGTTTTTTTTTTTGTTTTTCAGTTTGTACAGGGGTTGTCGAGATGTATATATGTCAATATCCTATATATATATATATCGTAATTCTGAAGTTTGTTTTTAACTTTTTCTTGCTCATGTAACAATCATGTAAATTTGAAATTAAAATAATGAAAAATTGGTGGAAAAAAAAATGATATAAAGAAAAACATTTAGTTGAAATAGGTCACGTTCCTCTTTATTTCAAGTCACCTATTTGCCGAAAATTCGGGTATAATTTGTTTTTTAAACCGCGGTACATTTTGTTGAGACTTGGAATATTTTTTTGAATAATTATAGCACGAAGACACATCGGAATTGACAGGTACATTTTTTTCTTTGTACGTTTTTACTTCGGTCTTTTAACCGGCATAAACATTCGAAAGAATTGCAAGACGCTCATCACGTGTCCTACGCCCACGTCCGGATCCATACTGATGAAATCTGTGATGTTATTAACGCAATCTAAACAAAAATAAATAAAATTTAGTGATTATTGTAATCAGGGCTAGAAATGGAGGTGCAAAATAGTGAATCATAAAAAAAAAATGTTCTGGTTCGTGAAAACCAGCAAAACACTCCAGATAAATGCGTAAAATCCCAAAAAAACGGAAAAATGCACAAAAAGCGGGGAAATGCACAATTATGGTGTTCTGATTTGTGAAAATTTTCATTTCGAGCCCTGATTGTGATTATTGTGACATGCGATATACCATTTATTTGTATACGCGGATACTCTGGAGGTGGAGATTTGTAAGTGCCGTCTGGTTTCCGCATGTGAGAACGGTCGGAGGAAAAAGTTTGGAGGTATTCTTTGCCTGGAATTACTCTGAATTTTCTAAAATTTTGAAGAAACAAACAAAAAATTATATTAATATAACTTAACAGAATTATTCGAGGTTACCTATGGTATTGGGGAAGTAGTTTTCGGTTTGTGCGAATGGCTTTTGTACTGTACACGTTAAAATCGGTTGGGAAAGGTAAAGCGGAATCTAAATCGTAAACTGAGCTTCTGTTTCCATTGTGATACAATAAGAAGACGTGATAATCCTTTAACAAAAATCACATTTAAATAACAAAAACCATTAAAATTGGATAATTAATACCCAAAAAACGACTTTGTCTTCACCATGGCCAACTTTTTGTTCCCAAATAGGAATCTGGAAATAGAAGATAAATCAATTTTATAATTAAATTAAATTAAATTAAATTACCACTTGGTTTTCATTTGAAACGAAAATCGCATAAACTGTCCTTAGAAGATGCGGTTGAGTTTTTCTGACTTCGTCGATTAGAAGCCAGACATTTTCTTCACTATCAAACAAACTCGTATAAGTATTGATTTAAAAATCATTTTAAAATATTAACTTATACCAATAACAACTAGTGTAAATACAATCGGTACGCGGCGGCACACGGATTACATCGTCAAAAAGATCAAATCCCCTAAACGAGTTTGGGTCGAGGTTGTCAAGAGGGCTGAATAAACTCATTAATTTTTTCTTCTGCACAAACAAAATAATTATTTTTTTGTCAAATATAACTTTAATTTAATTACGCACGTCGTCGTCCTGCCCAAGTTCATCACCAGCTGATTTTATTTGCGCCATTTAGCTCCTCTTGGTATATGGAATAAGCGGATGCACGTTCCAAGTCTAATTTTAAACTCTTTTTAAAGTCATAATATGTTCCTTAATTAATTTGAAAAAGCATGAAATATTTTACAACATTTCAAAATGATTTCGGCTCGTTTCCTACGCTAACAGTAAGAACAAATGTTGGTGTATATCGATACAGTGACGCAAGATGTCGCTGCGATCAAATCAACGCACGTACGTACCCATGGTCACAGAACATGGTCGCTACGATCAACAAAAGAAATGGCGGCGGTGCGGGATAGACGTAACAATGCCGGGACTCGTATGTCCCGGTTAATTGAAGCCGAAGAGGAAGATGATTTTTATAAAACTACCTACGGAGGGTTTTTTGATGTTCGTTTTAATGTTATTATTAGTTTTATCGATAACTAACGGATTGCTTTGTTGTAGGAAGACGGCGATGACGAATATAAATCGGAGGAAGAAGAATCGGATGAAGTCGATACAGATTTCAGTATTGACGAAAATGACGAACCAGTTAGCGATCAAGAGGAGGTCGCGGCAAAGAGACCTCGAAGATTCATATCTCGAGCTTACAAAGTATAATAAACTGTTGATTACATTCGTATTGTTTGTTAAATGATTATTTATGTAGGAACCGCCAAAGAAAGATACTGCTGTTGTAAAGAAATCAAAACCGGTTACTCCTAGACAAATTGCAGTCGTGGACAGCAGTGTTGGTAATGAGGAAAAATTAATTTGTATAAATGTGGTTTAATTGAAATAGGAAATTTATTGTAGGACGAAAATGCACGCGAAAATCGACGATGGAAAAGTCGGAGGAAACTCAACGACGACAACAGGAGCGTCAAGAAAGGCAAAAATGGAAAGAGAAGAAACCCAAACTCGAATATCAACGATTAACTCAGCACGAGTTGTTGTTAGAAGCCAAAATAACGGAAATGAAAAATTTAAAATCATTAGGTGAATTAAATTGTATTTAAATTTAAAACAGTTTTTAAAAATTAGTATGAATTTCAGAGTCGTATCAACGATTGGAACTTGAAAAGAAGAAAGTACGAACGATAAAACAGACATTTAAAGGACCAATTATTAAATTTCATTCCGTTTCGATGCCTTTAATCGAAGAGTTACCTCCGGAAATGCTCATCGTCGATGGTGACAGGTAAATTTCCGAATAACAACATCAAAATTCACTAGAAAAATCAATTTTTATTAAACAGCAGCGACGAAAAGACTGAAATAGTCCCCGATCAACAACCAGAGAAAACCAATCCAGTCACAAAAGAACGATGTTGCCGAAATTTCATCACTTTTTCAGACGACCAAACATTCAAAGAGTATTTTCACAAAGTGAAACCAAAGGCTCCCCAACGAAACATGTGTCCCATCACGCGTATGCCCGCTCGTTACTTCGACCCCGTGACCCAAATGGCGTATGCCAATTTGCAAGCGTTTAAAGTGCTCCGCGAAGCCTATTATCAGCAATTGGAACAGAAAGGGGACCGTAAACAACCCGATGTTGCCGTGTGGATCGACTGGAGGAAGAAATGGAAGGCGCAACAACTGCAAACTAAGCAAGCCACGTGAGAATTCTTTATTTACACCGAGATATTGACGTTACATAATTTAAATATGAGGAGTGTATGTTTCGTCATCCTTTATCGCTGCGTTTGATGCAATATCGTATTGTAATTCAGGAGCAAAATCTATTTCAAAGTCGTTATGAATTGTGCCCTGAAAGTGAAGAATGTGCGTTTAACATTCGTTGTATTAAATATGGTTGAAAAACTGAAAACAAAAAATGTTGTGAAAAAGTTATTTCTAAAGTACCTTGGGTAAGTAATTTAAAAGTTCTTTGCCGTGTTCCTTCAAAAGGCGAATTTTCTCCAGTTTAATCAACCGCTCGTATTCTTTCTCCATTTCCTCGAGTTTCTGCTGCTGTTTTTGTTCTTCCTCCTTCTGCAAAACATACTGCGCCTGTTTGTCCGCGAGGACTTTACGCATGTCTGCTCGGTACTCCATTTGCCGACGACGACGTTCAGCCGCGTGCTCTTGCTCGGTTTTCTCTTCTTGTTCGCATTTTTCCATCATCTGAAAATAAATCGATTTAAATAATTTTTTTTCCCAGACTTTTTTTCTTCATTTTTCTTACAAAATATTGGACTTCTTTTTCCTCTTCCTTCTGCCGACGAAGGATATCGGCTTTAATTGCCAACTGATCGAGGAACATTTCTCGCAGATTTTTGCGGATGGTTTTTTTTCGTGCCAACTCCATTTTGTCTTTCTCCGACAGGAATTTCTCGTATTCTTCCATCGCTAACTCTTCTCTAGCTTGGTCTAATTCCAGTTTCTTCAATTTATCCGTCCAGAGTTTATCGCACATCTATCGACGATTGATATTGATTAATTAAAAATTTTGTAAGAAAAATTTAAATTACGTTTGTTTGCAGCTTCTCGAAACTTCGTCTCTTTTCGGTTTTTATTTGGAGATGCAATTCCTCTCGTTTGTCCTTCGCCTCAACGAATTTTTCCACTTCCTCGTTTTCTTTCAATAATTCTTCCGCTTGTTTCCGTTTGTACGAATCCCGTAAATTGTGATATACTTTGATGTCATTCAGAGCCCGTTCTCGTTTTTCTACTTTTTCCTGAATTCGACTGAAAACGTTTTGAAATAAATAAATAAATAAATAAATAAATAATTTTAGTAATTTATTACTTTTTGTCTTCCTGCTGTATTTTTCTCATTGCTTCGTCAATGAGAAGTTTATCACGTAGAAACTCTTCGTATTCCTGTTGTTTAGCAATCAGAGCCTCTTCCTGTTGTTTTAAGAGAAAATCTCTGTACTTCAATTTTTCTTTATGCATTTCTTCTTGGTGTTGCAACAGTTCCTTTTCGTCTTGACGGATCTGCTCGTACTCTTGTTTAACCTCTTTCAAATGTTTTTCCTACACTGGGAGACCAAAATTAGCATCTACATTAATAGAAATTGTGAAAATACTTTTTCAATTTTGCTGATTTCTTTTTTTTCGAATAAAAGTTTGTCGACATCTTTTCGAAAGTAGGCGTTTTTCAACATTTCTTCGAATTCTCGCAATTCAACGCTTCATAAAATACAACGTTTGTGTTAATATCGGATTAGCTTACAATCTAGCTTGTTAAACCTGTTCATTCGTAACTGCATTCGACGTTTTTCGTCGCAATATTTCGATTCCTGCATTAATTTTATTTCATTTAACAGTTGTTTTTCGCGTTCCAATGATTTTCTCGCAATTTCTATTTCCTTCTCCTGCAAATAAGATTTTTGTGAATAAAAATTGACCAATATTGAAAATACTGTATAATATATGTTAAACCTTCATTATAACTTGTTGAATTTCTATTTCTTTATCTTCGATTTTTTTTTCTCTCAGTCTCTGTCTGGAGGGAACAATAAAATTTTCGCTTTTGTTGCTAATGTCGGCTTGTAAGTCTGCCAAGTCGTGCTCTTGTTTCCACTTTCGATACTCATTTTTTATCAGGTCTTGTTTTAAGAAGTGTTTCATTTCCATTGCCGTTTGATTTGTTTACCAAAAAAAAAGGTCTCGACGAAATACGGCGTTTACAACATCCGTTAAAACTAAAGAAAAGGGGTTTTATTTGTAAAGAAAAAAACAAAACATCACTTTTAAGATTTCAATAAATTTGTGCTAACACATTACATGCAGTTACAAATTAGATGTAAAACCAAACAAGCAGATGCTGAGGAAGAAGAAGGAATAGTAGCAGGCAGAGTAGAGTTTTTTAACGTGTCTGCGTAAACAAACCGGTTGCCATAGTAACGGCAGAAACGGTGACGTTAGAACTACATAAATGTTATTAAAGTTTTAGTTCTTTATTTGAAAATTCTAATATTAATTTTAAAATATTAAATTTATTTTTATATTTAATAAAAATGCAATAACAAACCGATGTAAAAACTATTCAAATGTAAAAATTAAGCAGACCGCAGTCAATGAATTTTGCTAGAAGTGGTCGAGTAGTGCTACCATCTCTTATTACCGTCTTGTCTGTAAACATCAGATTGAAGTGATTTAATCTTACAACTTGATCCGATAAGTTAAGAAAACGACGAATAAGTGTAAGTTTAACACACGGGAAGTACAAATGCACATGTTTAACGCTTTTGTTTTTCCGTTTTTTGAAATTTAGATGGCGTCGAAAGTAGTGCTGAAAAGCACGACAAAACTAAGCTTAAATGACAGGTGAGATTCAATACGAACAATTTAATTTACTATCGAATAAAATAAAAAATAAATTAAAAAAAACCAAGTCAGCAGACACCGAGGGAACGAGTCAAGTGGTTTGTCCTTGTGAAAGTCAAACGCAAATCTCAACTCGCACTGTCCATCTTTGCACAAATCTGTCAAACTTAAAATCTCGAAAGAAATTCAATATCAATGACAGCAACTGTCAATTTACTATAATAATATATTCCAATTATTCACCCGCGAGTTTTTAAAATAAAACTAAACCTAAAACATTTCTTTCATTCTAGATTCTCGGCTTATCGAAAAAATGTCGTTATTGGCGCGACCGGGAACATTAGGCAAAGGATCCAGCAAATTCAACAGGCATCTGCAAGAAATCGCCGGTTGGCAATCCAAATGGAGAATAGACCGAGTGTAATTGCAGCTCTTAAACTGAAAAAAGTATAAATTAAGTAATTTAAGTAAATTTATATACCCTGAAAACTAAAAAGTTACTTTTTCAATAAAATTTAGATAAATTCAATGAATTTTAGCTAAATTCAATGAATTTTAGATAAATTCAATGAATTTTAGCTAAATTCAATGAATTTTAGCTAAATTCAATGAATTTTAGCTAAATTCAATAAATTTTAGCTAAATTTAATGAATTTTAGGTAAAATTTAGATAAATTTTTTGAATTTATTTAAATTTTGGATCAATTTAGTCAATTTGAGTAGATTTCATTCAAATTTGTGCACCCTAATTTACAGTGCTTAGTGCTTAGCCCGCGGCCTATACATGGTCACAGCTTATACATGTCATTTAGGGTATTTAAATAAAATTTTTATTGTTTATGTAGAAAAGTTTGAAACAACGGCTGGGATCTACAAATATTCAACAATTTCGCATCTTGCGAGGAGCGGGAAATCGACCTCGTGGGATTAATCGTGTCAGAGGAATTTTCACAAGAAGGGGAAATCATGACATGGGCATAATGCGACGAGGATTTGGACCACGAAGAGAAAACGTGGGAAATGCGCTCAGACGTGGTGTCAGTGTCGGTGTTGGTGTCGGTGTTGGTGTCGGAGGCGGTGGCGGAAGACGAGCAATGAGAAGAGGTAGAGGTAAAATCATCTATTTAAAATTTAATTATTTAATTTTAAAACGTTTTATTCGAATAGGAATGAGAAATGGACGTGGCCGAGGAGGTAGTCCCAGTGGTATGGTGCAATTTAGGTACAGTAAAATGATTATATTGAATTTTTTTAAAGTTTAATTTGTGTTGTAATTTCAGGACGGGAGGTGGACAAATAAACACGCGAGGGGGTTTTGTGGGACGAGGAAGAGGGAGAGGACGTGGTCGGGGTGGACGAGGTGGACAAAAAGTTCCCACCAAACAGGAATTAGATGTCGAATTGGAGAAATATATGGCGAACAGCAAGAGCCAATTAGATTCAGAACTCGACGCGTATATGGCCGATGCCAGTTAGAAGTGTTTTCATTAATCGGAGAAGACAAAACGTTATTTCATAGGACTTTGATTATTTTTGTCGTGTTTAACTTACGATATTACTTGTATCATCCATTAAAAAAGTTTTTAATATAGTTGGTTGTTATTATTTTGTGGTGAACATTGTTTGAAATGACATTACATCGTAGGTGTTTGTTTACAAGAAATATAAAACGTAAAAAAGTGCTTTAATTTCTATTTTCTTCAGAGAATAACACGCCTATGGACGTGTGTTACCCTTATTCTCGGCTACAGTAGTAACTAAATAAATCGTCACTATTTGTAATAAGTAGGTTTTGGTTTGAGAATGTATGACGTAATACAGCGACCGGTCGCCGCAAATGACAAATTGATAGCGACTGAAGACTCAGCGGATTTAAGCCGTCATCGGCTTGGTTGGTATGCTGTGTGATATGATCAATGACTTTTCGGTCATTTTCTATTTATTACCCGTTCGAATAGTGTATCCGAAAATAGTAAATTTGGAAATATTAGTAAATGCGATCGTGGATATTTAGACACAATGAAGTGGTCACCTGTTTACCTCAGATCAGGGCGTTAAAATCGACTTGCAATTGTTTTATGTTTCCGAATATGGTAAATTTGATTATTTAAACAAAAAAAAATTAATAACTAGAATTAAATTTAACGAATTATTATATTTTTCAGTAACAGATGCGATACGAACCATTTGAACTATAATTGAAATAGTTGTTGACCTTTCTGGGAAAATATGACGACCGCCGAATTGTACACGAAGGTGAAATATTTGAAACGGATTTTTTTTTTGTTTTCAACAAATTTTTCATTTAAATTTAAAAACAATTAATTTCTAGGGAGCCAGATGTTGGTTACCGGATGTCGAGAAAGTTTGGAAAGCGGCTGAGGTTACGACTGATTTCAAGGGAAATAAATTATCGGTTGAATCGGAAGATGGAGAAGTAAAAATTTTGCGTTGTAACGTCGGGAAAATAGGTTTTTCATTATATTTTATCACTTAGCAATTAACACTCGACATTAAATCGCCTCAAGATTTACCACCTTTACGTAATCCTGCTATATTGATCGGCGAAAATGATTTAACAACCTTGTCATATCTCAATGAACCTGAAGGTGACTCATTTACATTTGTTTGTGTTTGTATTTCGCATTTTTATTGACGGAAATGACTATTTGTTTCTAGTTTTGTACAATTTACAAATCAGATTTTGTAACTACTCCGCCATTTATACCTATTGTGGTAAATATTGTTTTATATTTCTTTATTACTCAATTGTTTTGAAAGTTTTGCACTTTTTATTTTAGGTATAGTTCTCGTGGCTATAAATCCGTACGAGGAATTACAGATATACGACAATGACACCATTATGGCCTATCGGAGGCAGAATATGGGAGAATTGGATCCGCATATTTTTGCCGTCGCTGAAGAGGCTTTTACTAAAGTTGAAAGGTTTACATTTTTAATTTAGAGATTTTAATTTTTTTTAATGAAAAATTCGTTTTTTGGTACCCAGAGAGGAGCAAAATCAATCAATAATTGTTAGCGGAGAGTCGGGAGCTGGAAAAACTGTTTCCGCTAAATACGCCATGAGGTATTTTGCCACAGTTGGTGGTTCTGCGACTGAAACACAGATTGAGAAGAAAGTTTTAGCCAGTAATCCCATTATGGAGGTATATATTTTAGTTTTGATTTGTCACAATAAGCAATAATTTGTACGAAAATAGGCTATTGGAAATGCCAAGACTACGCGAAATGATAACAGCAGTCGATTTGGAAAGTACATTGAGCTGGATTTCAATAAACAATTTAACATTATGGGTGGCAACATGCGGACTTATCTGTTAGAAAAGTCTCGAGTGGTGTTTCAAGCACCGGAAGAACGGAATTATCATATATTTTATCAGTTATGCGCCTCGGCTTCACTCGACGAATTTAAGGATTTAAAGCTGTGTAAACATTTTCGAAATTGCTCGATTGAAATTATTTAATTTAAAATAAATAAATATTTTTAGTACATCAAGACAAGTTTCATTACACCAATCAAGGCCAGAGTTGCATTATCAACGGAGTTGATGATGCGGAATATTTAAAAGAAACTAGAAATGCTTTTTCGCTTCTTGGTAACAAACAATCGGATGTATAATTAATTTAATTTTGATTTCTTAATTTCGTTTTTATTTTTAGGCTTTTCAAGCAAAGATCAAATGATGATATTCCAAATTTTAGCGGGAATATTGCATTTAGGAAATGTTACGGTTGTTTCCGGGAATGCTGATAACGATGCCGAAAGTTGCATGATTCCAGTTAGTTTGCTAATAATTATGTAAATTAAGTTGTTTATTAAAATAATGTATAATGATTTTTTTTTTTTTTTTTTTAAATTTTATTTTAGCCGAATGATCGCCACATTCCAATTGTGGCGGAATTGCTAGGCATCGACGAGGGTCAAATTCGAACTTGGTTGTGTTTCCGTAAAATTGCCAGCTTGAGGGAGGTGATCACGAAGCCAATGACCAAAAAAGAGGTTAAACCATATTAAGAGATAGAAAAGATAAAGATGATTAATTGGAACTTGTTTTACAGGCATTGTTGGGCAGAGATGCTTTGGCTAAACACATTTATGCTCATCTTTTTAGTTGGATTGTTACGCAAATAAATAAATCGCTCGCTGCCACTGCCAAAGTTCACAAATTTATAGGCGTTTTGGACATTTACGGGTAAAATATATCGAATATTTTTAAACATAAAATTAATTTAAAAAATATATATATTTCAATTTTTATTTAGATTTGAAACATTTGAAATTAATAGTTTTGAACAGTTTTGTATAAATTATGCAAATGAAAAATTGCAACAACAATTTACTCAGGTATAACTATCTTAATATCTATCAGTGATTTTAATCGATTCTAATTTACTATCGCATCTTTTTGCAGCACGTTTTCAAACTTGAGCAAGAGGAATATGTTCGTGAAAAAATAGAATGGAAATTTATTGATTTTCTTGACAACCAACCATGTATCGACTTGATCGAGAGCAAAATGGGAGTTTTAGATTTGTTAGACGAAGAGTGTAAAGTAAGTTAATAACATTTTACATGTTTTCGACATTACATTGCTAATTAATTATTTTTATTATTAATTTCAGATGCCGAAAGGTAATGATGTCACCTGGGTTCAAAAACTGTACGATAAATGTAATAAATCAAAGCACTTCAAGAAACCGCGTCTCAGCAATACAGCGTTTGTGGTTTGTCATTTTGCTGATCACGTTCAGTACGAATGTGACGGTTTTCTCGGAAAGAACAGAGATACCGTGATGGAAGAACAAATCAACATACTGAAAGCGAGCCACGTAAACTAATGCCGAATTTAAATGCAGTATGACTGAAATCAATTAATTTGATTTTAATTTTAGTATGAACTTGTGGCTGACTTGTTTATGGATTCTGATAAACCCGCTTTACTTGCCCCGAAAACTGTAGTAAAGGTGTCACCGGCAGCTAAAGGAGGTCCCGCCAGTTCCAAACAGCATAAACAAACCGTCGGTTCACAGGTTTGCGTTATAAATATTCATTTAAAATTGTATTTAAGAAATTTTATATTTGTTTTCTTTAAATTTAAAGTTTCGTGCGTCACTTACGCTGTTAATGAGTACTCTTAATTCTACTACACCTCATTACGTACGCTGCATCAAACCAAACGACGAAAAATCGTCTTTCAAATTTGAGCCGAAACGAGCCGTACAACAGTTACGTGCTTGCGGAGTCTTAGAAACTATTCGAATTAGCGCTGCGGGATTTCCATCGAGGTAAATAAGAGTATTAAACGCTAACATTGCATTTGTGCGTCATAATTCGTTTTTTTCAGGTGGCCATATCAGGATTTTTTCAGTCGGTATCGTGTTTTAATTAAATCTAAGGATATTAAACGGAATGACATGAAAACAACATCGGAGAATATTTTACAAAACATAATTAAAGTTGGATGAATTAATTTTCCGGATTTATTTGAAGTTTTTGCCTAAATGGAATTTTTTATTTTTAGGACGACGATAAGTTTAAATTTGGAAAAACGAAAATATTCTTTCGCGCCGGCCAAGTGGCTTATTTGGAAAAACTTCGTGCAGATCGATTAAGGTCGTGCTGTATTATGATCCAAAAGCGAGTGAAGGGATGGGTGCAGCGAAAGAAATATCGTCTTGTACAAAATTGTGTTTTGGGAATTCAAACGCGGATCCGAGGATACCGCGCTAGGAAGTAATTTGTTTTTAACCTAATTATTTTAGTTTAAGATATTAATTTTATTTGTATTCTAGGCACGCGAAGTTTATTCGGGAAACAAGAGCTGCAGTCCGAATTCAAAAGCTCATTCGCGGCTTTGTTCAGCGAAGGAAATACGTTGCCATTTGTCGATCGGTGCTTGCTGTACAACGCTTTGCCCGTGGGAAATGGGCGCGAATTCAATACGAGAACATGCGACGTTACCGCATGGCAGTTATTATTCAAAAATGGATCAGGGGATGGCTTGCGAGACGAGCCTTTAAGAAAAATGTAGTGCACATTGTATTTTTACAAAGTTGTGTTCGCAGAAAAATTGCACGAAAAGAATTTAAACGACTTAAAGTCGAAGCTCGTTCCGTAGAACACATTAAGAAACTGAATAAGGGCTTGGAGAACAAAATCATTTCGATGCAACAGAAAAATGGCGAATTGGTACTTGATGAAGTTAAATTATTACAAAATTTAACATTTAATGACTGATTTTTTTGTTCTAGGTTAAAGAAATTAATAGTCTTAAAGCCAATGTCCAAGACACTCAAGCTTTGGTTGTTGAAATTAATGAATTAAGAGGTAAAGAGAGAGTAAGTAAAGAAGCTTCCAACAAAATAGCACAGCTAGAAGAAGAACTAGCCGTGCTACGTCAAACGTTGGAAAGGGAAATCGGAGAAAAAGTGGATCTCATAAACGAAAAGGATTGTTTGGAATCTAAACACAGAGATGTTGGTTATTTTAATTTTTAATTCAAAGTTTGTTGCTATAAAAATTGAATTTTTGTTTTTTTAGATGGAGAAAATATATAAGGAAGAAAACAATCGTTTGTCACAGGAATTACAGATCACGATGGAGTTGCAGCAGAAAATTCTAAAGGAATCGGAAGGTTTAACTTTATTTTTTTAGAGTTAAAAATAATAATTGAAATTATAGTTTATTAATTAAAAAAATAATAATAATAATTTCAGAATCTGCTAGAAAAAAAGTTGACGATGAAAGCAAGATGTTGCTCGATGAGTTCAATTCTGAGCGAGGGGCCCATCAAAAGTTGTTAAAAGATTATGCGCGATTGGAGCAACGATTTGATAATTTACAAAACGAATTAAATCGTGTACGTGGTGAGCCTACACACAGTCGAAATCCTTCAAACGTCAGTACTTTGAGTATTCACACCGACACTACGGAAACAATTGGCGACGAACTTCCGGATGATGTATTTAGATCATTACATTCGATTTTGGTGCATTGTAGAATACATTGTGTGTTTTTTTCTTCTTCTAGGATATTGGTTACGGATCAGTGCATTCGCACGATGCTCGGAGATCAAAGCTGGATCGCGCTGACTGGGATCAAATTTCGCCGAAGGATTATTCTCCCGAAGGCGATAAGAAGGTTGGGAGGAGGAATTGATTTGAGTAATTAATTGTGAGGTTAATCAAAGCGTAAATTTGTAGGGTCAAGTAACGAAGTTAGAAGATGTCAGTTTGGTGCTGAAATTACAGCAAAAATTAAAAGAAGTGGAATCGGAGAAGTTGAGATTGGAACGAAAGCTAGAATCGATTGAGAAAGATGATTCGCCTAAAGATGAAGCTAAACGAGCTCAGGAACAAATTCGGGTTTGTTTGGAGCAAATTTTTCTGGAAAAAAAGGTGGTAAAATTGAAGTCTTTTTAATAATTTTTTTAGCTTCAAGAATTAGAAATGGAAAATGCGAAGCAAAAAGGCGATTTGAAAAATTTGCGATCAGCTGCTGCTAAAGGGACTGATAAGGAGGAAATGATTGGTTAGTATCATCAAAACATTGTAACAATTGTTTTATTTTAATATTTAATTATTTCAGCTCAATTTGATGCTTTGCATGACGAATTAAGTCGTCGACGTGAAGAAAGCATTCAATTGCGAAGTATTTTAGCCAATAACAGCGACGAGAAAGCGACTCCGCGCGATATTTACACGGGAGATGTTAATATAAACGACGACGGGGAATTGCTGATGGCATTTGAGAGTCAAAAGAAATTAATTAAGTATGCGAAAAGCATGAAACATTCAGAGTTTATTGTTTTGACAATAATTGTTTTAAAATATTTTTATGACAGGCAATTAGAGTGTGAACTTCAAAGTGAAAAAAATAAATATTCCGTGATGGAAAGAGATTTTCGAGACGAACTTAACAAATTGCGACACGACAACGAACGGCAACAGAAGCTTATAAGTCAAAATCTACAAAAGACTCCTCAAGCTCAGACGGAAGCGTGTATGCAACACGAAATTACTCGACTGACCGGAGAAAATCTTGTACGGATTTCTTTAAATTTGCGAAATTAAATAATTTTAAATATGTTTCTGTATTTCAGGATTTGAGAGAGCGCAACGACTCGCAGTTTGATCAAATTAAACGATTGAAGAAACAGTTAAAGATCTACGCGAAGAAATTAAAGGAGTCGGAAGGTAAGATTGTGATTATTGTAACAAATCGAATTTGAAATAATTCGTTTTTTCTAAATTTCTTTTTCCCACTAAAAACTACAACAGTTATAAAGCGTTCTTCAGTATTGAGCCCAAGTCCCGGTGAGAGTTTAAAGATAACCACTTGATAATTTAATTTAAATCTGTCGATTTATTAATGACTACTCAATTTGGCAATAAAAAAATTTATTAGTCATATTTATGAAAATAGCAGTGATAGATACCATGACATTGTTTTGTTTGTACAGGTGGTGAAAATTTACTGTCAATTGAGTTGCATAAAGAGAACGAAATGCCTGTGGTGAAGCATAAAGAAGTTGAATACATGGGCATGTTTGAATACCGCAAAGAAGACGAAGCCACAATTATAAAGAATTTGGTTTATGGTATTATTGTTATTATTTATTTTAATTAAATAATTAAAATTTTAATTTCTGTTTTAGATTTGAAACCACGTTTTGCCATAAAACTGTTACCAGGGTTGCCAGCTTACATGCTGTTCATGTGTATTAGGCACACTGATTACATAAATGATGACGAGAAAGTGCGGACGTTGCTCACACATTGTATAAACGGAATTAAACGAGTTATAAAAGTAATGTGGTTTTGATAAATCGAGCGATACAATTTTGATCTAAAATTTACTCGATTTTAATAGAAAAGGCATGAAGAATTGGACGTTACCGTCATGTGGTTAGCTAACACGTGCAGATTATTGCACAATTTGAAGCAATATAGTGGCGATAAGGTTAATTATTACAGTAATTAGTTGGAATTAAGCGAATATTAACAATTGTTTGGTAATTCAGGCGTTTCAGGCAGAAAATACACCGAAACAAAACGAACAATGTTTGCGAAATTTTGATCTATCTGAATATAGACAAGTTTTAAGCGACATTGCGGTTTGGATATACCAAGGTGTCATTAAAATAATGGAAGAAAAAGTGCAAGAGCTTATTGGTAAGCCAGAATGATCATAAAACGAATGAGTTGGTTTATTTTTACGGAGTGGCTATTTCTACACGATTTCGTGTAGAAATAGCATCGGCCTTATTTTTATTTATTTATTTATCTTTTTTTATAGTTCCGGCTGTGTTAGAACACGAAGCAATTGCTGGGATATCTGGGAAACCTTCAGGCATGAGAGGTCGTTCCTCTAGTGTAGCAAGAGAAGTCGAAAGTCCGGTTAATGCTAAGAAGGCATTAGATGTGCTTATGACCGAGTTGACAAATTTCTATCGCGTTATGAGTTTGCATGCAGTTGATCCTGAACTGTTGAATCAAGTCTTTAAACAAGTATGCTCACGTGATTTTGAAATTATAGATGCAATGATTAGTATAATTGATTTTTTTTTATTTTTATTTTTTTTCAAGATTTTTTATTTCATTTGTGCTGGTGCATTAAACAACTTACTCTTGAGAAAAGAAATGTGCCATTGGACAAAAGGAATGCAAATTCGGTATAATTTGATTGATTATTTGTCTATTGATTTTATATAATTGTATTTTTTTTTTTTTTTTAGGTACAATTTGAGCCATTTAGAGCAATGGTGTCGCGATCAGAAATTGCAAGACACTGGCGTGACTGAACCATTAGAGCCTGTTATTCAAGCTTCCCAGTTACTTCAGGCAAGGAAAACGGACGAAGATGTGCAAAGTATTTGTGATATGTGTGGAAAACTAACTATGGCACAGGTAAACGTGTTAATAGATTAAAATTTTATTTTATTTTAATTTTGTTAAAATTTGCTCGTTCTTTTTTTGTTTTATTAGATTGTGAAAATTCTCAATTTATATACACCCATTGATGAGTACGAAGATAGGGTACCTATTGCTTTTATACGAAAAATCCAAGCGAAACTGGCTGAACGCGAAGAGGGTTTACTGCAATCCACTTTACTAATGGATACTAAATTTGCGTATCCAGTCAGGTTTCCATTTAACCCGTCTAATATTAGATTAGAAGACATCGTCATTCCAGAGGGCCTGCACTTACCAGTTTTAAAGAAAGTTTAGATGAAGAATGATTTTTTTTATTGTGTAAAGATACGCTTCTTCCCCCCCTCTTATTTCTCTGTTTTTCTCTTGTTTTTTAATTGAATAATTTAGCCTGGACATAGTGAAAACAGACATATAATTATTCATTAATAATTTATGTTTGTTTTCGCAAATAAATTAATGTATGGTAGTTAAAACGAAGTTAATGTAAAAAAAAAAAAATTGTGTAAATTGTGTTTATTGTTGTACAAATTGATGGTAATAGATGTTATTTATTTTTACATGGTTGCAAAATTGAATAATTATCTGTATATTTGTGTCGTTTGTGTATCATTTGCGTCCTAGATAATTGTGAGGTACAAAAATAACGCTTTTTTTTGTAAATATAGGATCGATTAAATGTGGAATTGTTAGGAAATCCAGGGCTTAAGAATAACAGCTTAAAATAATAATAATTAAACGAAATTTTGTATTAAGATTTAAGAAAGTTTCGTTTAGGTGCTGTTTACATAGATCTGCCGTGTGTAAATACATGAAAATTGTCGCTAGGACAAATTGGTTATCAAATTTTCAAGATTTGATTGAATTATTTTATCGTATACAGAAAGTGATGCGGTTCAATGCTACTTACCATTCCACAATTGTAGATTAAATTATGGTAAAAATACAGTACCGATAAATTGCACTTGTCATGAATATTTGATGGGTTTTGTAAAATATATTCCATAGAAATAGAAAACTTACGACTGGGTTGATTTGCATTCCATATATATATATATTTTTTGTATTTTTTTTTACTAAAAGATTTTGTAATGTTTTGTTACGGTTTGGTTTGCCTATTGCAATTATTTAATAATGATTTGGGGTTACGTTATATTAATTTATATCTGTTGCACTTGTGATATTTATTGTCTTAAAAATGCATTTGGTTCATTCTTTTCATAGGTTTTTGGTAGTTTTTTTCAGAATAAAATGCTCTGGCAACTGAATTAAACATAAAAATTTGACGAAAAAAAAAATATTTTACCGGATTATGTTTAAAGAGTTAATAAAATAACTTAAAAGGATATTGGATAACAAAAAAATTTTTTTCATTCATTTTTATAGTAAATAACATTGAGATTTGCATTAAAAACTATGCAAGTATAAGCGTACATTACAAATAACATTATAAATAGATATTCCGAGATAAAAACGAATTGAAACACCTGCATTAAATTAAAATTACACAATCACTCAAATCACCATTTGCTAGAAATGAAAAATGTATACCTTACATATAACGGATTTGGTGCACTGTTTAAGTTGTCAAAAATAAGTTAACACGACTCGTTTATAAAAATATAGGACAGTGTAATTAATCCATTACAAAGTGTAAACTAATTTTTAGGTTATGTGATTAGCTTGGCAATACATACATTCGATAATAAGTCTTTTTATGTACAGTCTAGACATAATATAAATTCTATTAAGGCTTTTTCACGTAAACAAAACAATGATTTGTTTTAGTTGTCACGTCAGACATGAGTAAGCAAGCTGTTTTCAAACTCCGCTTCTCTTTTGAGTCTTTTCGTAAGTGGTTGCTCTAATTCATCACCCGCAAACGTCGAATATGGCACATTAACACTTGTCTTTGTCTTATCCGTGTTGGCAGTGGTGATGGGAACGAAATCTTGATTCGGATTCGTATCGCATGATTCGGAGCCACGATTCTGTTTCGTAGGCGATCTGTCATTGTCATCGGACGATTCGGTGCTGCACATGCTGCAAACTTGATTAGCCGGTGATTTCGAACGCCAATACTGCAATTCTGTCTTGCATTTGTTAACTTCCTGTAAAATAGCGTTGAATTTGTTTGAACTTTCTTCTTCTTTCTTATTGCATTCGTCTAAACGATTCGTAAGCTCTTTGATACGATTTTTCTGAGCTTTCATATGCGTTTGGTATTTCTTTACGTCCCGAACTAATTTCCAGTGTCTTTTTTCCTGCCTAAGAAAACAAATTTAATTTAATTAATTCATATTTTTGATTATATTTTTTTCTTTTTCTAAAAATTACTTTTTCATAATTTGTTGAACATAATTTAATTTCTTATTCAATCTATCATCGCTGTCAGAAGGTTCGGAAATTTCCTCATTCAACAACGACCAATCAAAACTGCTCGAACTAGTACTCGTACTGGGTCCTGGAGTATCCAGCAATTTCCAAGAACGCGACGACCTCGATGCTACAATCAAATAAAAATTTAAAATTTAAAAATTTAGATACATCCACTTCAAAACAAAACATCCTCTCGTTATTACCGCACTCACAAGGTAAATTAGTAAGAAATTCCGATCCAAAATATTTAATTTCGGGCAATGAAGGCTCAATCTGCTCTTTAAAATACTCCATAGCCATCGTGGACAAATCAAACAGTTCGTCAGTCACTTTATAAGCACGTGCCAACGTCGGTGTAGTTTTCATGTATCGTAATATGCGATAAACCTCATCCAAAATCTTAAAAAAAAATAAAAAATAAAATATTATTTAAGTTTACCCTTATAATTATTATTTAAAAAAATAAATATTAACGTAATCCGAATTTTAAATCAAAAAATCAAAAATTCTAATTGGTAAACAGACCCTGCTGTGTTAATTAGTCGATTCACTAACCAAAGATCAATGTGACACCAACTTGTAAATCCACATATTAAAGCGGGATAACATTGATTATCGATTTAATCATCGAATTAATTTATTTGAGGATCTCTAACTTACTTCTCCGGCAAAAAAGCAACAGTGTTTTCGCTCTATGTGTTTACCAAATGACATTTGAAGTAAAGTCAGTCGCATGTGCATCGTCTCAACAATATCATACTCTCGAGCTGCAGGATGTTTTCGACGCGCAGATTCTCTTCGCGGCATTTGCGCTTTTATTGCTTGGAATCTGCTCAACATAATCGACTGTACTCGGTAAAACGATGTGTTCAACATCGAACTGCAAATCAATTCGAAGTGTTTGCACACCTGTGGAGAACAAACAAAAATATTGATACCTCGATGTACGTTAATACAAGAAATAATTCTTACCAAGCGAGATTTGCTTATTTGTTCAAAGCTAACATAAGAAAAGAACTTTTCCAAAATTTCTCTTGGGAGGTCAATTATTTTTAATTGGTGGTCACCTATTGATTTCTTCGAAGGTGCGGATTTTATAACGGATTGCATTTTTTTTTCTTTTAAAACTGCTTGTTTTCACTTCAAAATGAGAGGAAGCTGTGTAAAATAAATTTATAAAAATAAATGATAAATATTACACAAGTTAATAACTCAAGTTGGCTCGAAAATATTCGCACAGTTGCGGCTGATTGCGCTCAATTATACAGCGATCGAGGTGTTATTTGGCTTTATTTTAAATAATCGAAGCCCGAACTGTACGAATCGAACAGGCAAAGCAGAAATATTTCAATTTACACATAGTTTTCTTACTTCTAATTAGTGATCCTTACCCAACTACCGAGTAACGCAGGAAGAAATTGCGTTTAGTTGTCGTGTGGCGTCACCTATGATGCAAAGTGAAAATAAACTCATTATCGAAACCGGAAGTGGTGCAGAACATGTATCAAATGCATTAAATATTTAGATAGATGAAAATGTCAATCTGCTCTGCAGTTGTGTCCATTCCATCTGGAACTCGAGATAAAAAAATCATCTTAAGCGAGCATTAATTCATATACACTTATAAATTGTTTTTATCTGGTTTTAACAGAAGATGGCGCGTTACTCGCTTTGATGGCGTCACTTCACGAGCAATTTAAACAAATTGAGACGTGTATCGTTTGGACAGTTACTTTTATTTCTTGCGTATTGATCTTTCTATTTTTAGCAAAGTTTTAAAAAAAATCTGTTTGATTTTATTTTTTAAAATAAATTTATTTTTAGGGTTGCGAGAACAGTCACACTTTGCAATTCGTAAATTTTGACAATGTTAGATTTTTGTATGTAATTACAAAAAGTGTGAAAAAGCAATTAGGTTCAATTTGAAGTGTTGAAACTTTTATTTACTAAATAAAATTAAAAATTTACTCTCGTGTGCGACGAGCACTGCAGTGAAGCGCCAAGGAGCCGCTTTGATGCATGGTGCTATGCGGTGAAGTTTCAGGTGGCGCCACAACCACAAGACAAAATTGCTTTAAATTCTAACAAATTGATGTTAGATCTGACGACCTGTGTTTAATTGTCATCAAAAAAAGACCGAAATGTCACCAAAACGGCACAAAATTGTCACTTTTTTTCAACTAGGGGGTTGAGTTAAGATTATATATATATATATATACTTTCCGATATTTTCGGTAATATTCAATGATACATGTTTAATCTTTTAATCAAACACAAATTATTAAAAGATTCTTTATTACGTTTATTCCCCAGTCTCACTGATTGTTTAATGATTGATTTATATATACCTTACTACAGAATTATTACAACTTTTTATAAATTTCAAACCATTTATTTTTCTAAACAATAAAAATTAAATCACATTTTAAAAATAAACACTGAATTCCAAAAAAGATTTATTTATTTTTATGTTTATGTTATATAACATTATAATAATTTATCTAAAATTACCACCAGAGGTCAACTGCAGCGTTACTACGCGGGTTTTGGAGCCCTGCTGCATCTTGGGTGTGGCAGTTTCTAGTGCCGATAAAAGCTAATCGGCTCATGGTACCTAAAATATCGGCTACTGGACCAATGCAGACATGGTGTTTGAATCTATTGTCACGGATTTACTTAACAAGTTTTTAGGAAGTTATGTGCAAAATCTCGACAGCTCGCAGTTAAAATTAGGCATATGGGGAGGTAAAGTTTCAAACAAAATTAAATATATCTGTTTGGGATACCCATTATGTTTGTTATTTATTTTTAATTCAAAATTACTTTTTTTAAATTTATTTATTTAGGGGACGCTGTGTTACAAAATTTGATTTTGAAGGAAAATGCATTGAACGAACTTGATTTACCCGTGAAAACAACATACGGCTCACTTGGTAAACAAACTCGCTGTTCAAGAATAAAAATATCTTATGACCATTGGTTTTTTTTTGGTTTTTTTTTTGTTTTGTTTTGGGCAGGCAAACTCGTGCTAAAAATACCGTGGAAAAATTTGTACAATGCTCCAGTTGTGGCTTCCATTGAAAACCTTCAACTACTCGTAGTTCCAAACACAGGTATTAATTGAGACGAGCTGTGACAAACATATTGCACTTTATTTAATTGTAATTGATCGTAATTGATAGGAGTTAAATACAATGAGGAAAAAGAGGAGAAAATTGCTTGGGACACGAAGCAACAACTGATTAAAAAATTAGAAGAAGCTAAACGAATCGAAGAAGAGAGAAGTGAGTTAAATAAATATAAAAATATAATTGAAATTGAAATTAAATTGAAATAATTTTTAAATATTTTTCACTTTTTTACAATTATATTTGAACTTTAATGCATTAATATCGCTAAAAATCAAGATAAACTTGAATATGTTTCGTTTATCTAATTTTTATGTAAAAAAAAAAAATACTGAATCATTTTTTTAATATAAAAAAATGGATTTTTAGCGTTGTATTTTCCAGATGTCAAAATACTAATCTAAAAATCTATCAAAAGGATTTCCGTCATCTATCAAATTCAAGGTTATTACTCAAAACATACACTTTAATATTTACGAAAATTAATTTTAGAAAAACCTCGTGATCCACAACAAGATACCTTCACTGAAAAATTGGTGACTCAAGTGATTAAAAATCTCCAGATTAATATCAAGGATATTCATGTGCGTTACGAAGATAAATTATCCCATTCGGGAAATCCATTCGCGTTTGGACTCACCCTTCATACCCTGACCTTTGAAAGCACTGACGATAAATGGAAAGTTGGAATAGTACAGGATGCCAATGTCAAAATGATATACAAAGTAATTACGCTTAATTATTCAATTGCACGCTGATGCCAATGTTTTCTTCAACTTCAGTTGGTGACAATGAGCAATTGTGCTTTCTACTGGAACAGTAAAACGAAACTATTCAGTGAGATGGACGAGCGAGAACGAAGTCACGCGTTTATGAACGGAATCTCCACCAATACTTTCACTCCGGTCAACATCAACGCCGTGCTCGGGCCGATTAATTCAACATTAAAACTACAGATCAATCCCAAACCCGAACAATCAAATCCTGAATTTTCGATCCCAAAATTAATATTGTCTCTTATAATGGACGACCTATCATTTTCATTATCCAAATTTCAATATCACGACATTTTAATTCTGTCACAATCACTCGAATGGATGACAATAAGCTCCCGTTACAGAAAATACAAACCAGACGTACCCGTGAAAGGACATGCAAAGGAATGGTATTTTCTGATGATAATAACTCTTTAATTTTGTACTAGTTTGTGATTTTTAATTCTAAAAGGTGGCATTTTGCTTACCAATGCATTCTGGAAGAAGATGTACGTAGGAGAGCTCAAGATTGGTCGTGGTTTCACATTAGAACTCATCGCAATACTTGCCGCGAATACAAGGACTGCTACAAACAAGTTTTAATGGGGAAAATAACAGCTGCCGACAATCTGATGCAGAATTTCGAAAAAGAACTCGACATATTTAATATTACTTTAGTGAGAAAGCAAGCGGACTTTGAGGTAAATTATTTTCAAAGTTTGATGAATAAATTGAAGGGTTAATTTTTTGTTTAATTTGTTTGATTGAAGTTTGAACGAAGTGGACTTAAAAAAGCAGAATCAAAGACAAATGGCTGGTTCGGTGGATGGTTTGGAAAAAAGAAGGATAAAAAGGAGGAAACAAGTCTTGGTATATAACAGAATTAATTAATTTTTTTAAGGAATTTGTGGTAATGAATTTGTTATTTTAGTTAAACAGTTCGAGGAAGCAATGTCGCCAGAAGAGAAGGCGAAGTTGTGCGACGCAATTGGATACTCGGAAAACATGACACCGGCCGTTTATCCTAAAACTGTAAAAATTAACAATTATAATTCAATTGTACGACACTATACATTTAATTTTTATTTTTTTTTTTAGTTTATAGAGCATGAAGTTCATTTACACTTGAAGAAATTGCGTATTACAATCGTGGACGATTCAAAATCGGTTAAAACGAACGTTCTGCATCTCAAACTGGTTGATGTTAAAAGTGCTGTTGAACAGAGACCTTCGGCGAATGCAGTCAAGTAAATTGTCAATCTTTATTTTTAGCACAAAAACATAAAAATTTAACAAATTTTTTTGATCCTGTAGAGTTAGTGCGACTGTTGGCACTTTGTCAGTCACCGGTTTTCAGCCAGACGCCGCATCTGGTTCTTTGCCCACTCTTGTTTCGACAAAAGTCGCGGAGAAAGGAACAAAAGCGCTGCTATTAAACGTCCTTTTTGAAACGGCACCTTTGGATGGCACTTGCGATCAAAGGCTTCACGTGACCTCGAATCCGTTAGAAATTATGTTCCACGCCGTAAGTTAATCGTTCGGAGATGTGGAATTAAACTAACTAAGCTCGTTATCATTACAGGACACTGTCAATACACTCACGACATTTTTCAAACCACCGAAAAACGTTGAAGTTTATTCGTAAGTAACGATAAACGTTTTATGTTGATCTACTAGTAATATTTTTTATTCTTTAGGAAATTTCAAGCTGCAGCTGCAAGCACTTTCGATGACTTACGAGACTATTCGGCTACCAGCTATCAGTACGCAATCGACAAGCATAAATATTTGGATTTAAAATTGGATATGAAAGGTCCATATTTGATTGTTCCTGAGAACGGTGTTTACCAGAAGTAAGATAATGGCAAGGAATGTGTATTTAAATGATTCAAATGTTGATTTTATGGTTTAGAAACGTTCCGCTTTTGTTAATTGACTTGGGTAACCTTAAAATGCATAGCATTAAGAGCAACGAAACACTCCAAGGAGTTACGTCCTTGAGTTCGTTGTCAAAACAAGGCGCATCGCAGGTATATTGAGTCTACTTTTTGAAACTGCAGCTCAATTTAATTAAATAACTACAATTTTGCAGGAGGAAATTATGAAAGAAATGATTGCTCAGATTTACGACAGGTATGTTGTGAATTTATCTGGAATCCAGGTTCTGTTTGCAGCGATGGGCGACGATTGGATGGATGCACGGAATAAGTCGAAAACTGCATTGCACATTTGGCAGCCCACAAACGTAGAGATTCAACTTGAGAAGTCAGTAATCATGGATGATCCTCGACTTCCAAAGTATAATATTGTATAAATTATAAATAGTTTGACATTTTTAAAATAATTGTGGGCGTTTCTTTTTTTTTTTTTTTTTAGAATAAAAGTGCGCGGAAGTCTTCCGTACTTGCACTTCAATTTGTCGGATGAGAAAGTTTTGCGATTAGCTAAACTTTTGTTTAGTATTCCTCAACCCGCACCCGAACCTCTTCAAAGCGAGGACATTTTGAGCTCGTTAGACCAAAAAGTCACATTGGTAAAAGTTTCATTTGATGTAGTTTATTATGTCGTATTAAAACCGTTTATTTTTTGTAGGAAGGGACTAAAAAAACACAATTTGGTTCATCGCGAAAGTTGAGCATTGACAGAAATGTGAAAGCGTTGAAAAAATTTAATCCAAGAGAAGATGTTGCGGAGAAAGAAGTAGAGGAAATTCAGTCGACGAATGTGGAATTCTCTTTCGAGCTTGGCGAGGTATGTAGAAAGAAACAAAAGTATATTTTTTGAATTAATTAATTAATTTTTTATTTGAAATTAGGTCAGTTTAGTCATCAGCAAGATGCACGGCGATAAAGAAATTGATTTTATGAAGTTTGGTGTGAATAATCTCGGCGTTGAAATGAAAGCTCGTAACTTTGATACAGTCATCGATGTTTATTTAGGAGCAATTGAAGTCGTGAACACAGAATTTAAATGTTTGTGAATTATCACTAACAAGCAAAGATATAGATTGTAAATGTTTGTTTCTATTTCTTTTATTTTAAGCTTTCGGAAGTGATGCTCCAGTTTATATTATTCAAACACCTAAATCTATAAACTCCAGCGATGCACATTTGTGTACGGTCCAATTGCAAATGGTGAGTTATTGCAAATAGTTTTATTGTATAAATAAATAAAATAATTTGATTTTTAATGTAGGCTGATAAAAAATCTCCCGTGTTTGCGAGTCTCTACAACCGAATTGTGCAACAAATTGTAGTTAAGTTTACAGAATTGAAGGTGGTATTGCACCAAGAAGTGATACTGGATTCGGTGAAATTCGCCAAGGATCTCGTTGCAGAATTGGAAAAAGTCAAGCCACTTCATCCGGCACCCGTACCTTTGCCTCGAACTCGATCCGATTCGCTAAAATCGGAAAAATCAACCAGATCCACCATAATGTCTTTTGCAGACAAATCGATGAAATCGAGCACTCGTAAATTGATCGGTAGAAACAAAGTGGAAGTCATCGACTTAAAATTTGTTGCGCAGTTGAATACAGTAACGGTGTCGATTTGTTCGAACGCAAGAAAAGTGCTCGACTTGAATGTCGGAGGTAATTATTCAAAGAAATAACTATTTCGGGCTCGTAATTATTGTTTTGATGCAACTTGTAGGTGTTAAAGCGGAAGTTATCATTCAGAAATCGATGACATCCGTTCATAACGTTCTGGGGAGTATTTTAGTTCTTGATCCAACGCCAGGTGCAGTTCATTCACGGGTAATAAATTGTGCATTAGAAATTCGAATTCAAAACTGATTTATTTTTTGATTTATTCTAGATATTGTCCGTGATTGGGAAAGAAGTGATTGACACGAGAATTGTTATGTATAACTTTGCGACGGTTGGCGACAATTACATTAATATGGCGAAATGTGATATGAGCGTGGCAGCAAAACTAGGAAAAATCCGTATTTTCTTCATAAATAAAGTAGTCACGGATTTAATGGTAAGAACGACTTATATTTATTGAATCTGTGAATAAATTTTTGTTTTTTTTCTCCGCAAATTTGATAGAATTTTGCTAGTAATTTTCAAGTGGCAATCGACAGGGTTAAAGCGACCGCTGCCAAAGCGGCTGAAGTGGCGATCGAAAACGTTCAGTCGGCTTACGAGAAAGCATCTCGTATTAGGTTATCGGTGCACATGAAAGCTCCAGAAATTGTCATGCCGAGACATTCGACGTCTCTTGAAATGTTATTACTAGACATGGGTCAACTGACCCTAGAAAATAAATTTTCTCTCGGTAAAACTTCGTTGACTCTATATCCGACCCCACCTATCCTCGAGACACTATCGATAAAGTTGCAGGATTTTAAAGTATCGAGGTAGACACTTAAAATAAATAAAAAATTAACTTTTAATATTAATATTTATTTTTTTTCAGGGCTCTTTGGGATGGAAACACAGCTCAATTAAAAGCCGAATGCATGATATTGAAACCTATCACTATAGGTTTAAATATCAAGCGAAACTTATCAGCATCGTGGTGTATTGATATTCCCCAAATAGATATCAATGGCAAATTGGGACTGGTCATTGTAAGTACGACGAGAAGTGTATGCAACGGTAATTAACAAACATGTTTAGGTGACAATTTCACAAGAAGACTACTCGTTCGTAATGAAGGCATTGAATGAAAATTTGAGCGAGGAACCAATCAGTGATTTGAGGGAAATAGATATCACGATGCTCGATTTAGCTGTTGCTGAACCCATTGTCAAAGAAACTGTTACAAGTAAGTTGTTCATTTCTATATTAAATGTTAATATATATATATTTTTTAATTTTTTAATTTTTAATAGATCCGAAAAGGGATCTATTAGCCGTTGTACCCGAGGAGTCGCTAACACCTCCAAATCAAACTGCTTACACGACTTTTAAGTTTTATTTTGCGTTAGACAAGTTGTCGGCCACTTTATACTCCGGAAGTTCGAATTTGGTAAAGTGGAAAATTTGATTATTTGTCTTTAATTGTAATTTTATTTATTTATTTATTTATTTATTTATTTGTTATAGATTGCTGGTGTTTGCAGCCGAAATCAATCGCAGGCGTTGGCTAAATTTGAATTGCACGTAGTGGCGGTGAAAGGAGAAATATTTTCAGATCAAAGTATTTGTGCGAATATTGTGTTGGTGAATTGCATCTTGGATGACATTCGAGAAAGCCAGAAAAGCTTTATCACGAGACTTATGGAAAGAACATCAACTGATTCCCACAATATGATTGACGTGACGTTTAAAAAGGATGCTACTGCGGATATATTTCGTAAGCAAATGTAAAATTTATTTTACGTAAAATCTGTACAAAACAATTTTATTATTTTAGTCGATGTCAAGGTTTACAGCTTTAGTTTGGTTGCTTGTCCCGATTATTTGATGATGATATCGAAGTTCTTTGCTGTCGAAGAGTCTAAAGAAATTAAAGAGTCGAAAGAACCGAAAGAAACGAAAGAGTCTAAGGAGCCTAAAGAACCGAAAGAAACGAAAGAGTCTAAGGAGCTTAAAGCACTTAAATCACCCAAAGAAACAAAAGAAGTTACTGAATCTAAATCTAAAGATGTAAAAGATATAAAAAAATCAAAATCGAACATCACTCAACTAACTAAGGAAGCACCACCAGGTATTGAATAAAAAATTAATTTACTTATATTTATTTGCTTTTTATAGATATGAATTACTTTTTATTTACTTGCAGAACCACCTAAATACAGCACAACTGTTAAGTTGCACATTGAAAAACCAGATATTATACTACTAGATGATATTTCAAATATCAACACCTACGGAGTCATGTTAAACGTAAAAAATTCAAAAATTGCGTTAAAAAAAACGATAGTTAGTATAATGGCTTGATTTCATGCAGATGGAGGCATCTTTTCGATTAAAAATGACACCCGAAAGGCAAACCATGTCAGGATCTGTTGACGGGTTGCAAATATTAACTTGCTGCTTCAATCCAGAATTTAGGGCCGATTCGACGACTGAGGTTTGAGAAGTGAGAAAGAACTTATTAAAGTTCATTTGTGTTTATTTTTCTTTTTTTTTTACTTCAAGATTTTAAGCCCTTGTGATATTAGTTTATCCAGCAACATACCAACCGGAGAAGGAATGCATATAGATTTGGATGTGGGCGATATCGAGTTGCACATGACACCTGCTTCAGTGCGCTTATTATCGTCCATCGCGTCCAAATTTTCGTCTCCACCGGTTTGTTTTTTCGAAACTTCGACTTGAATGTACACTGTTACTGAATAATTTATTTATTTAGATAACGGATGAAGAGATTGGGGCTGCGGAAGAGGAATTCTCCGACTTATGGCAAGTTAAACACGATGTTGATCATTGGTTTCTGAAACCAGGTACATGTATAGTAGGCCTAATATTTTAGATGTTTAATTATTTTATTTTAATTATTAGAAGAAGGTGTGGAGGTTGTTGAAGACGAGGTCGCTATCTTGGCTCCATCCGATTCGGAGCCTAGAAACGAACAAGTATTTTTTTTTTTAAAAAGTTCAAGTGAGGGAAGGTTTAATTTAAAATTATCATTTTCCTTTTTTTTTTAGATGTTTGTAAGAGTCAAAACGATTTTATTGACTTTGGAAATTGGCGTTGGACTTCAAACAGTGCCCATGCTGCTTTTGGAAAGCAGTTGTTACGCCGAAATGAAGAATTGGAGTAAAGCTGTACGAGTTTAATTTTAATTTGTTTAAACAAGCGTTTTATTTATCTTATTTATTTGAAGCTTGAAATCAGCGGCGGTCTCAGTCTTGAAATGTTGTGCTACAATGAGAAACTTGCTTTGTGGGAACCGTTTATCGAACGTGTTGAAACGAATAAAAGCAGTATTAGACCGTGGGAACTTATTCTTGAAGTTTGTATAGTTTTTATTTATTTATGCGAATTTACAATTCTGAAATTTAATTTAATTTAGATCAGAGTAAATAACGAACAACCTATCGCCAACGAACAAGACGAGATAGAAGAAATGGTTTTTGAAATTCCAAAAACGACACTATTGATCAAATCTCATGATGTTATGGATCTTGTCATATCGAAAACGAGTTTAGAAGTGTTAACAAATCTTGGACAAGTAACCATTTTAACCCAATAGACATCAATATGTGTATATATTAATACAATGATTTTTATTTTTAAATTTCAGTCTTTCAGCGATGCAGTGAAATTAGTAACCACTACAAAATTAGACGCTCCAACCTCACCTTATCTTGTTGAAAACTACACGGGTTTTCCCCTCACTTTGGTCTTAAGCCATGAAGATTTTGGGGTGCGTTGCGCGCAATCATAACTAATGTATTGTTGTGATGCTTTTCTGCGAGTGTTTAAACTTGTTTCTTGGTGGTGATTTGTTTGTACTGTTTAATAGTAATTCGTTTTTGTATTTCTTACTAACCTTCAGAATATGAAATGGCTTTTAATGCTAAATGCTTCTTCCACTAATGTTTCCGAGGTATACTAAATTACTCGTTATTTTCTTTTGCTTGTTTTTACATTTTTGTATTTGTTTTTCTTTCGTAATTGTTAAAAAACAATTTCTAACTTTTAGGTGTATGGGAAACCTGTCACGGACGAAATAACCGAGGTTGTTTTGGAACCAAATGCGTCAGTTCCACTCTGTGCTAAAATGGAAGCTGGATTTAAGGAAAAGAAGTCTGTGCTTCGAATACAGGAAATGGCAAATGACAATAAATTAATTGTCAAAGTGAGTTTTTTAAATTATTTTTTTTATTATAAATTTGAAGATTTTTGAACCATTTTTTCTTCTTTAGGTAAGTGAAATGAATGCTGTTAGACACATGTCTATTAGGAAAGCTGACAAACGGTTGTTTCCATTACCACAAAACACTTATCCCGGTGATAAATGGGGACTAGTTTGTGATGTCACAGCAGTTTATGGATCAAAAGTAGTTAGTTTACGATCAATTGTGCAGGTAATGTATCACGAGAATATGAATAACTCTTGAAAATATCATGTAAACATTTTTTTCTCAAATTTTGCAGGTGAAAAACCATTTTAATGTTCCTATTGAAGTTTATTACATGGCGAAGGAAAAGGATGAGTTGGTTTGTTGTGGTATTGCACTACCGAGCAAAATATTTAATGTGCCCATGTATGCAGTTTACACTATGACCAACGAATTGTTCTTCCGTCCGCAGAATGATGAGTAGGTTTAGAATTTCCAGAAAAAAATATATTTTGTTTGTTAATTTTATTTTGTTTTCTGGTTAGACATAAATTTTCAGTAATCTCTTACACTTGGAAAGATTTAATTAAAAATCCTACTTACCACAGAGTCTTGGAATGCGAATCAAAACAACTGAATGGTCGGCCATTTTATATCCACGTAAGAATTGAAAGAAATCGATATTTTTAAGATAATTATTAATACTTTTTTTTATTTTTTTTTATTTTTTAAATAGACAATCGGTGAGATTGATCAAATCTATTTTGAAGAGACAAAGAAGAAAACCCTGGCTAGCACTTGTTATATTCTCAACTTAAAACCAACGGTTTTACTAAAAAATCTACTTCCTATACCGTTATGCTGCAGTCGTCAAGGCGAACTGAAAGACGAAACACTTAACCCCGGCGAGAAAATCGAATTATTTTGGGTCGATGTCAACAATACTGTACTTACTTTAGAAGTAAGTTTGTCAATTTGACTAGCAATCAATCCTTTTGATCATCCTCAACTTGTTTAATTTTTTCAGTTAAAGGATTACTTGAGCCAGTCGTGGACTTGTTCGAGAAAGTTGGAGAGCAAGGTTGATGATTTGAGTGTGTGGTCGTTCGAATCAAATGCCCAAACTACTTTGAAGAACACATTGGCAAGAATGAAATAACATTCAAACGTGTTAATACATTAATTTAATTTTTTCTTTTAACTTTAGGAACTTGGAATTTATACGGAAAATGATTACAATTCGTTAACCTTATCTCTCTACTGTCCATTTTGGATGATCAACAAGACAGGACTTCCACTGGCGTATAAAGTAATTGAAACAACTGAACTCGGGAATTTTTTATTTGTTGAGAATGGCTGTTTGTTTTTGTTAAGTACTAACTATTAACATTTTTTTGAAGATGTTTTGCTTCTTTACCTGTACTACTAATGTAAGCTTTTAAATTCTAAAATCTGCTTCTTTCCTCCTGCCTATAGAAAAATAGACCTACTGGTTGTCATCTTTCTATTTCAAGAAAGCTTTCACTGCAGGTACAGGATCTGTATCTGACTTATTGTTGCTCGCCTTTTGTCCCGAGTGCTGCAGTTGCGCCTTTTTCTCACTAGTGGTTTTCGCTAATGTATTATATGTGAGATAATTTTCTTTTAAGGCTGAAGAAACCAGTGTTACAAATCATCCCGTCAGCCATTTGGGGCCGATACTCTTCTCTTTTAAAGCCAAACATTTCTTTGCAAGGAAAAAGGTAAATTTTTCTATAATTTTAATTTGAAAATTTTTATATTTTGAACATTTTTCAACAGACTTGCTTGAAAATTCAAGACACGGAATGGTCAGAGAAATTTTCGATCGATGTTGTTGGTAGCTCCGGAACGGTTAAATGCAAACATAAAGATGGCTTTAATTACGAAGTAAAATTTTAGTGATTTAGAAATAATTTTTGGATGTGTTTGTTTGAACCTTTAATTTTTTTTGTACAGGTTGGGGTTGAAATTCGGCTCAGTAATTTCAAACTGAGTAAAATTGTAATTTTCACACCTTATTATCTGCTAATAAACAACTGCAAATACGATGTGGAATGTTGCGAAAATTTAGCGAGTCAATGGATGACAATGCCAGCCAATCAGGTGAAATTAAATATTTGAAATGTTTATGTTTAGTTTTGTATAACGATATTTGTTTGTAGTGTCTGCCATTTTGGCCGAAACAAACAAAACAAGCCGAAATGATGATACGAATTAAAGATGATCCGGAAGTATCCAAACCATTTTTATATAACGATCCACATACTACATTGTTACCATTTAAAAATAAAGTATACGATGGTTTATTCAAAATATCTCCTATCGTTTAATAAATTTTTACTTTTTTAGTTTGGTGGAGTACAAATCGAGTGCCAAGTAAATGAGTCGTCTGCAATTTTATCTTTTGCCGGCTACAAAATAGGAATGGCTTGTGTGCAATTAATTAATCACCTGCCAGATATTTCTGTTAAGTGCCGTCAAACGTAAAGAATAAACGAAAAATTAACATTTTTGATTGGTTAATTGTGATTGTATCGTTTTTGTTTAGCGGTGAGGAACGAACGTTCACTATTGGACCTCAGGAGACGGTGTTCTATACTTGGGATAATCCTCTTGGCAAGAGGGAATTTTTATGGACACCTGACAAAAAGGAATACAAAAACGATTTAGTTAAAGTAAATAAATATATTTGGTGGTTATGGTATGATTTTGATTCAATTTTTTTGCTGATTTAGGATGGCATTGGTGAATTTAAATCTGACAAGGGAGACGGCTTTTGGGTGTCATTTTTGGATGATACCCAGCGAACGCTTTTATTTACGGACGATATTAGTATTGCGACCAAAACACAATTCGTAAGTAACTTAAACATAATTACGAAATTTCATTTGGTAATTAATTTTTTCTTTTCAGGCCACTGAATTTGAGCGAATCGAACAAGAAATCAATATTCACATTCAAGGAGTTGGTGTATCCCTAGTTGATAATATTAACACGAGAGAAGTGATTTACATTTCCGTTGCTAGGTTATTATAAATATATATGTATTTCATTCGATACATTACCGATTTTTACTTGATATTTTAGTTCCGGAATTGTATGGGAAACATGCAAAGAAAAAGCGCGTCGTTTTAAACCGTTAGCCATAGAAATGTCTAATGTTATAGAAAAGGCTTATCAAGATTACTTAAATGCCATTAAAACTGGTCAATCGCCAACGTCTCGCTTGACGCTCGAAAATAAAATTGATGTATGTTCAAATGATTTTTATAATTTGTATTTATTATTACTAATTGAATTGTTTTCATTTAGATTGATTTCAGCGAAGGAAAACTTTACAAGCCGAACAAACGAAAGATTCGTCGTAGTTTCCAACCCGGATGTTGGATTATGTATAAAACGTCTCCTCATCGCATGCAAGTGCACGCGAAGATAAATAGACTTCAAATCGACAACCAAATGCCCGACTGCATATTTCCCGTCATATTTGCACCCATCCCGCCACCTAAAACAGTCGCTGTTGATAGTGGTCGGTAGATTTTAGCGAGAAATTAATCATTTACAGTCCGTAAGAAGTAATATTTATTTTAACAACAGAACCTAAACCGTTCGGGGAAGTCAGCATCATGATGAGGAAGTCGGATTTCAGCACTATACAACAGTACCAGTATTTCAAGATTCTTATTCAAGAATTCCACATCAAAATTGACCAGGCTTTTATTGCTGGCATACTGACAATGTTTACGTTGGAAGAGCAGGCCGTAGACGAGGTTGACAGAAACCACATTTCGTTCTCGCTGTGTCGCATCAACACACTTTACAATTTTATTTATTTATTAATTTCAGAAAGAACTTGTGGAAAAAGATCTCGATTCTATTGAAATCGAATTAAGAGATGTCGCGTTAACGCAAGTGGATCAAGATAAGGAGAACTTCTACGATCTGCTTCATTTCTCTCCTCTTAAAGTGAGACTTTTTTAAAAAAAAAAAACTCGTAATTTCTAATTTTATTTACGTCGCAAAATTCATTTTCGAGGTTCACGTCAGCTTTTCGAATCAAGGGTCTTCGTCAACGAGCGACAAAAAGTCAAATCCATTAGCTGCAAACTTTGTGAGCTTATTTGTACAAAGTGTTGGGGTTACACTTACAGAAATACAAGATGTGGTTTTTAAGTATATTTGATCGCGATTTCATTACCCGAATGCGATTTAATCCAAATATTTTCAACAGATTGGCCTTCTTCGAGCGACAACACAAATTTATGAGTCAGAAACAATTGACCGGTGAAGTCATCACTCATTATTGCGGCCAAGTAAACATACTCGACTCATTCGGTCGCAATTAATACTCATTTTTTTCTTTTCCAGGCCATCAAACAAATGTACGTTCTTGTGTTAGGCCTAGATGTAATTGGAAATCCTTTTGGACTCGTTATCGGATTGAGGCAAGGAGTCGAAGACCTCTTTTACGAACCAATCCAAGTAATTTCAATGTTTAATCCCCCGACAGTCGTGCCTCGATGTTTTATTTTGTCTAAATGTGTTAACTTAGGGCGCCATTCAAGGACCGGAAGAATTTGCTGAAGGACTCGCGTTGGGCGTGAAGAGTCTTTTTGGGCACGCTGTTGGTGGAGCTGCAGGAGCCGTGTCGCGAATAACCGGCACGCTCGGGAAAGGAATTGCAGCTCTCACTTTGGACGAAGACTATCAGAGAAAACGAAGAGAGGCTCAGTTGCAGAGATCGTCGAATATCCAGGAAGGATTAGCCCAAAGTGGAAAAGGACTCGTGATGGTAGAGAAAAGCGTTTAGAAAGTTTAATTGATGATAAACCGGTTATTTTTAGGGCGTTTTTGACGGTGTGACTGGCGTTTTCGTGAAACCCATCACGGGAGCGAAGGAGGAAGGTGTCGAGGGCTTTTTCAAAGGTGTCGGCAAAGGCGTTGTGGGATTGGTAACGCGTCCAACTGCTGGTGTAATTGACTTTGCTAGCGGGACTTTAGATTCTGTAAAAAGGCGCGTTAAAAAAGTGAATTTGAGAAGTGATTTTTGAGGTAATAAGATGTTTTTTATTTTCTCCTACAGAATTGCTGACAACTCGACCGAGGTGACGCGTTTGCGTCCTCCACGTTTCTTCCAGAGCGATAAAATAGTTCGACCGTATAATAAACACGAAGCTGAAGGAAATAAACTGCTGCAGGATGTGGAAAAGGGAAAGTTTGCGACAACCGATATCTACATTGCACACGCTATTATTTCGCCCGACGGGAAGCTCGTTGTTTTAATCACCGACAAGTAAATTTTTATCCAATGTCGAATTTAATTTGAGATTTTAATTTATTTTAATTCTAGGCGAATTGTAATGGTAGTAAAAGGTGACATTTTTGGCCAGTGGAATTATGATTGGCAATTACCTTGGGAGGATATTAAAGGATCACCTAAAGTTACCGACAAAGGAGTTGTTATTCCTTTAAGAGTACGAATTTTGTATTTTTCATTTCTAAAATTGAGAATTTTTACTTTATCATTTAATTTGTAATTATTAGGAAGCGAAGAAAAAGGTTCTGGGATTTTTCGGTAGTGGTGACAATGTTCGTGTTATTAATGTGAAAAATCGTGAAATTTCTACTGTAAGCGAAAAACAAAATGTTTAAAATACGGTAATTATTTTCTCATTGGAATTTTCTATTGCAGTGGATCGCTGAAAAAATCGAGGAATGTATGGAGACTCAGAATTGACGCGTAATAGCCACCGAGCATATTGTGCCAAGTAGTTCCTCGTGGTCGAGGAGTACAAAGCTTATTGCAGCAATTTGTGTGTTTGGTGCAATATTATTGGTGCCTTTTGTGTTACGAAGTAGAAGCCATGTGTAGCGTACGATCATTCACTAATCACGAATGTTATTGCCTAATTCAGCTACAGCTACTGACATTTTGTGAACAAAGTTCACCGACAGAACGTAAGATACCCGCGATGCAGACCTGTGTGAAACTCGTCATCTTATGTTTATATATTATATATGTCGTATAATCACCAATATTTGCACTAATTCTTGTAGCTGTAATTTACAAACACTGCCAAATCGTGCTTTTGCTTCAGAAAGACAAAAATTAGTGCGACAATTTTGTGCAACACAGCGTTTAACTTAATTAGATTAATCAGACAAATTAAATCACTCGATGCAATGTGTCAATAATTCAGTTTTGTAAATTTAATGAACAAATTAATGTATTTTTTCTTTTTTTAAAAATTATTTTTCGTTTGCTATAATACTAAAATTCTTATTAAAAAATGAATGCTACGGGAATGATTGGTGTGAAAGTGTTACAACTATTTACTCCATTAACAACAGGTTTTACACAAATGTACAAAGTAAAACGTGAAAAAAGCACTTAAAACTTGCCGGAATTACACTAAATGCTACGGCACTCGACCAACGATAAAGTAATTTACACACACGGCGTGAAATTCCAAGAGAACGAACGTAATTCAACTAAAACAGAAAAGATTAAATTGTATGACTTAAGAGTTTTTATATTTCTACTAGTCACAGTGATTTCTCGCGTTTCGCTGGTGGGTCGCACAAATTACATCCAATTGCATAGCGTTTACAATTGAGCGTGTAGAAATTAAACACCTATGCAATTATAAAGCAACATTCAAGTTCTAACTGCATTCAGGCAGTCAAAAAAT
Source organism: Strigamia crassipes (assembly GCA_034683725.1). Classification (NCBI taxonomy): domain Eukaryota; kingdom Metazoa; phylum Arthropoda; class Chilopoda; order Geophilomorpha; family Linotaeniidae; genus Strigamia; species Strigamia crassipes. The sequence continues at coordinate 80,258 of JAQFXT010000068.1, forward strand.
ACATAGAACTGGAGTATTCAGTGCTCGCATAATTACCTCTATTGCATATTTGTATTTATTTGCTCGAATTATGCATACCGTACTATAATCTAATGGAACTCGGGCTCCAAATATGTAAACAGAATTTACAGTATCTATTTTATACATTATCTATGTCTTAAAGTTGTATTTGCAGGACATTTTATTTTTGAAAATAAATAAATGATAAGTGATGGGAATATCATATTGTTTTTTTTTTTTTTTTTTTTTTTTTTTAATTTTTTTTTTTCACATAGAATAGTCTAGATAATTTAAAAAAGAATGTTTTTTTTTTTTTTTTTTTTTTTAAATACATAAAAAATTTTATAAAATAAAAAATAGCCTCTTAACCAATTATTTGAACATTGATGACCAGTGGCAACAACTAACATTGGGCCTATTGGAATAGATAAATCAAGAAAATTTTTCTCAATATTTACAATTTCTGATAAATTTTGACAAAATTTACAAATGTCTGTTTAATTTCGACAAAATTTGAGAATATTTTTTGTATATTCAGATCAAATTTGAGAAATTTGAGAAATCTTTTGTATATTCAGATCAAATTTGAGAAATTTGAGAAATCTTTTGATGAATTTCCACAAAATTTACAAATTCCTGATACATTTTGACAAAAATTACTAATTCCTGATATTTTTTGACAAAATTTGCAAAATTCCTGATAAATTTTAACCAAATTTAAGAATATTTTTGAAAAATTCAGACCAAATTTGAGAAATTTGAGAAATCTTTTAATTAATTTTGACGAAATTTAAGAATTTTTTTGATAAATTTCGACAAAATTTACAAATTCCTGATAAACGTTTACGAAATTTGAGAAATCTTTTGATAAGTTTCGACAAAATTTACAAATTCCTGATAAGCTTTGACGACATTTGAGAAATCTTTTGATAAATTTCGACAAAATTTACAAATGCCTGATAAACCCTACAAATTTTTGATAAATTTCGACAAATTTCGAGAATATTTTTGATAAATTCAAACCAAATTTGAAAAATTTGTTAAACTTTTAATAAATTTCGAAAAAATTCGAAAAATCGTATGATAAATTTAAACAAAATTTGAAAACCTAAAAAAAAAAAAATTAAACGAAATGCAATATTTTTTTTAAAACTTCTTTAAAAAAAATTCCAAAGTGTCGAATTTCATTTTTTTTGAATTTTCGAACAAGCCCTCCTTATCCTCGCAGGGTGGTCGCCAAACGACCTCTACAACGACCACAACGAGGCATTATCTACTCTTATAACGACGTAGCGTGATTTTCCGAATCAACAAAACCAGTGTTGGCAAACGACACATCCAACGAATCCGAATAATAATAATGATCCGCTTTATCGTGTACGATTCGAACCACTTCATCCGGATACGCGTACGTGTGCCCTAACGATCCATAATCGATGTAATCGTAATGAGCAAACGATTCGGGCTCTTCTCGACTGATGGACTGATGCTGCAGCGTATACGGATTCGTTTCCTGGACGCCCAATCCAGACCACAAGATCTTCGGTCGATGGCAGTCTAATTCGTCGATTCCTCCGTTAATGTACCCATCAGCTACCGACGCAACGTTCCCATTCGCGCACTCTCGTTTCCCAAAAATATCCGGAATCGGTTTCACTTTCGAGTCTCTGCACCTGAGAACAGCAATCACAATCAATACACTCATTACAATGACTGCAAAACATGCGGAAATTGCGCCCAAGTAAATCTTATCGTCGCTCGATTGGCGCGCTAATTCGACGTAAGGTAGATCCAAACCTCGCGCCCAATTGCACAGGTTGCACGAGCTGTTAATTGCGACCAAAACGTCCACTGAGTTCTGTAGAAATGTAGGAACTGGCGGCGGTGGCAAGCGAACGATTAAATCCGGCGGAGGCCCGAGTTCGGAAAAAAAGCCACAATCGTGAAGGCAAGGGGAGAAGCTCATCGTAGATGTACCGGTTGGTCGATTCGAATCAAGGTTGTGGTTGCGGTAATCAAAACAATCGCATCGTTCGCCCGGAAATAATGATCTTGGAAATGCTTTCCTGTAAACAAGGTGGGTGGATGTTCGCTTCGGCCACAACTACAACTGCGCAGCCGCAGTTGGATAATGGGATGACGTTAGGGTGTCGCGTTAGGTGTTTCTTTAAAAAAAATAAACAGTTGTAAATTCATATATTAAAAAAAATAAATTGAAGAAAAACAAACCGTTGAAAATGTTATGATTTCTATTTTTAATGCGATATGAAATTTTAAGAAATATATTTCTCAAATCGAAAGTGCATTGCGCATGTGCGAGACTTTCCTGCTACAGCAAGTCGGTGAATCACAGAGAGGAAATTTTTATATGTACAGTCAGTGCCGTATTTAGTAATGCGGTTACAAAATCCACTCTGTGGCTATTCAAACGAATCGATATGCCGACCGTGCTTACGAACTGAACTATAAGTACTTGATTTTTATGTAACTTATCTTCACGAGTAGAGGGTGGAAGAATCAAGATGGCAGCGGCCTCAGCTGTCGCCAGCGATGCAAACTCCATTGAATTAATAAATCCTGCTTCACCAGGTTCCATAGGTGATTACATTTAACATTTTTATCGTTAATCGAAACTCGTTGTATCCCTTATTTACCCCGTCGCACGATCGGGTGCATAGTTACAACGTATTTTTATTTCCCAAATGCTAATGTACATTTTTTTTAAAATATTTTTATTTTGTAACAGATACGGCGAATACAGAATCCATATCGTCGCCTACGAGAACGAAGCCGCCACCATTAGACGTGAGTGTTTTTGATTTGAATACGCTAGAGCACGTTTAATTTATTGAAACACGTGTTTTAGATGTCTGTAATAACGTCGGCGCCGACGAGCAATGGAGCCGGATCTCCAGACTCAACGCCGCGGACGCCGAAAGTGTATCGGACTGAGAAGGAAAGAAAACTTGGACATCGGCGAGTCGATCCGGAAGGGCAAATTACATTCAAAAAAGTATGGTTCGAGGAAAATGTGTTTCAAATGTGTTTTAAAAATAATTTGTTTAATTTTTTTTTTTTTTTTTAGATTCAAACATCCCAAATTATGTGTTCAATTCAACTTGGAATTAGTAATTCAATCGGTTCACTGGCTTCGAAACCCGAAAGAGATCTACTAATGCACGACTTTGCTGTTATTGAAACTGCAGTTTTCCCATCGTAATTAAAAATAAATTGATTTAATGTTTTATTTTGAATTATTATTTATTTATTTATTTTCTTGTAGTGAGGGCAGTAATAGTACGCCGGCGCACAGATGCGCCGAATTTAGATTTAAGACATACGCTCCTGTTGCATTCCGTTATTTTCGCGATTTGTTTGGTATTCAACCCGATGATTATTTGGTTCGTTTTGAGGGAATTGAAAATTGGTTCCGATACTAATTATTTTTTTCAATACTATTTTAGTTATCCATGTGCAATGAACCACTGCGTGAGCTGTGTAATCCCGGCGCTAGTGGGAGTATTTTTTATTTGACGCAGGATGATGAATTTATTATTAAAACCGTTCAGCATAAAGAAGGGGAGTTTTTACAGAAATTACTTCCTGGTTATTACATGGTAAATGTGGAAACACTTTGTCTTGTCGACCCGTTGAGTAACAAGAAAAATTAATTGGATTTACAGAATTTAAATCAAAACCCTCGTACGTTGCTTCCTAAGTTTTTTGGACTGTATTGTTATCAGGTAATTCGGAGATAGGAGTTTTTAAAGTCGCAAATAATAACTTTTCTTCCGTTTTAAGTGTGGTGGGAAAAACGTGCGTTTAGGTGTAATGAATAATTTACTTCCATCATCAGTGAAGATGCATCAGAAATATGATCTAAAAGGATCGACGTACAAACGAAAAGCATCGAAACACGAACGAGTCAAAGCATCACCCACATTCAAAGATTTAGATTTTATGGAGCATTATACAGAAGGCATTTTATTAGAGGCTGAAACATACAATGCATTAGTAAAGACAATTCAAAGGGATTGTAGAGTAAGTTGACGATTTAATTTGTTTATGGGTAATTTTATCTAGAAAATTAATTAAATTGTGTTGTAGGTTTTAGAGAGTTTTAAAATTATGGACTACAGTTTACTTGTCGGCATACACAATCTTGACCACGCTGCAAGAGAGCGACAAGTAAGTTTAAGTATAACAACGACGGGTTGTTTTATGATTGTCCGTTTCCTACTTAGGGATTGCATTTAAAGTCCCAAGAGCAACCTCAACAGCAAAATGCAAGTGCCTCCAACGAAGCTGCAGGTATTAAATGGGAATTGATTATTAATACAAACTTCTATGTGGTTTTAAAATGACAAAGTAGGTCTTTGGAGAAAAACAACACGACTTATTTTATTTGTCATTTTAAAACCACGCATGGAATTGTTTATGAAATGTTGATGTTAATTTTTATTTTTATTGCACCAGGTCCTTCTAGCGCCATTTTGATGCGTAGCAAATCAATCAATCGTCAGAAATTAGTCGCTCATTCGACAGCAATGGAAGCAATACAAGCTGATGTAGAACCAATCGACGAAGAGGAAGACGTGCCGTACGTCAAATCATGAATGTTAACTTGTGAATAAAAAATTAAATTTTAAATTTTTTTTTTAGTCCTGGTGGCATTCCCGCTAGAAATGCGAAAGGAGAGCGATTGCTTCTGTATCTGGGTATTATCGATATTTTACAGAGTTATCGATTAAGGAAAAAATTCGAACACACGTGGAAAGCGTTTCTTCACGACGGAGTGAGTTTTTACCTTTGAGTTTGCGTGTTTTTATTAATTTATTGACGAATTTAACACGAAGGACACCGTATCAGTGCATCGGCCGGGGTTTTACGCACAAAGATTTCAAGATTTCATGGCAAAAACCGTATTTAAGAAGATTCCGTCACGTAAGTGGATAATTAAGTTTTCTGTTGAGAGGTTTGAAATTCGCGAGACAAGACGTTGTAAAGTTTTTGTCACGTAAAAATGTCAAGTCATTAGAATAATGATGCCAACTTGAACGGAAAAAAAATTGCGCGCGCGTCTCGAGTGACCGGAAGTCTGTTACTAATTTCCAAATGTATTTTTGCTTGTTTCTCTGTGTTGCTTTCCTGTAGTGGACCTGCCAGAAATCAAAGGCCCGCACCGTAGATTTAGAGCACTGGTATCTAGCTATATAGGTATGAATTCTTCCACACAAATGTTTGTAACAGGAAAGCACTTAACAGAAACAAATTCATCTTTGGGTTTAATAAAAGAAAGCTGTTTTTTTAAAACCCAGAACAGCCCAAAACATCTGTGTTTGTGGGTGTTAAAAGAGTTAATTGCTTGGTTGAGGAAAGTTGGTTAGGAAAATTGTTTAGTAGTTTAGGTCTCTGTGAGTCGAATCGTTTGTAGTTTTAAATGTTAAATTGAGTCGTTTTTTTTAGGGTTGTTTTTTAACTAGGGGTATTCAGTCTTTTTGTTTTTATTCTGAGAACGAAATAAATAATGAACGTGTAATAACATTTTTTATTTCATTTCAGGACGAAATGCACTAACAAATTAGTAATCGAAAAAATTGTCAAGGATTGAATGCCCCTAATCTTAAGTACAATTTTTTACCAATTGAAATTCTAGTAATGGTTAAAATGTGGCTACTCGTTTTTATTTATTTATTTATTTTTATTCAATTTTTAAATTTTTTTTTTATTTTAATTTTTGAATTTTTTTATATTTTTATTTTAGGTTTTGTCCTTTGTGGTTTAATTTAATTTTCTGTTAGCCAGTTTTATATTTTTAATTTATTTTTAGTTCTGTTTATGTTATTGTTTGTGCATTTTAATGGTTTATTTATTTTTGATTTATTTTATTTTTGCTAAACATTAAATAAATCATCAAACTAAACAAGAAAACCAGTTGTATTGGGTGCTGGGTTTAAAAAAAAATTATTATTATTATTATTATGATTTTTTTTTTTTTTTAGATTTTTATTAAATTCGAATCATTAAAAAAAAAAATGGTTTTACACTTTAATTTGTTCTGATAAGTGTTTGATCTAAGTTTTTGATTGCTTTGTAATAAACGCTTCTAACACTAGTTCTCAAATCTGTTATCACACGAGCGAAAAAAGAAATTAAACAAATAAATAGTTAATATTTGTTATGGATTTTAATGGCAGATTTGATTGTTAGTAAATAGGAAGCGCATTTTCATAAATTATCTTATTTTAAATTATTTTTTGGGTTTTATTGCGTTGAATAAACCTTAACTGTTTTGTTTTTTAAAAATTTAATTTAATTTTCTTAACAAATTGCTCTCCTCTTTAAAAAAAAAATTTAAAAATGAATGCAATTGATTTTCTAAGCAAAAACAATAAAAACTGATGTTTATTTTTATAGTAAATTGCATTTAGCTGCTTCTATTGCGTTCTACTACCATTTAATTTGTTTTGGTAGTTAATTTAACACTGATATAGCAATTAGCAATGCATGTAGGATTTTTTTATTTATTTTTTCAGTTGATTTTAGTTGATTTTAGTTGATTTAATTAAGTAAAACACTGCATGCATTCGGTTGAACAACTTTTTCAATTAAAAGTGACTAAATTTAATGGTGGTTAAGGACTGCTTGAGTTTTATTATTATTATTATTATCATTTATTATTATTATTACCTATAAAGTTATTAATACTGTGCATTTCTTTTGGTTTCTGGCGTCCACTTTGGTTAGCTTTTAATATTTTATTATTTATTTTTCATATTTATTTCTACTAAAAAGCCAAAGGGCCACTTGTAACGAATGGCTTGTTAGATTTGCATGCAACTTTTAACAAAGAAACTCACTTTTTTCAAGTTTTTAAACGTTTTGTTTGTTTTCGTTTTAAACAATGTTTCGTAGACATTTTGATATTTTGTGTACATGGGTTTATTAATATTTTTGAGTTTTGAAAGATATTTTTTTAAATTTTTTTTTTTATTATTTATAAATACGGTCTCTCTAAAACTAATATTGCTATGCATTACAGCATTGAAACATTCACCTTCTCGAAGGAAAAATTTATCTTTAAGACATCGCTCTTTGGCGGAAGCAAGACAAATGGATGAGCTACCACACGTGCAAGGTATGAAAATTCCACTTGAAATGCTCGTTTTATCCGTTTTATCATTCGAAACACTGACAAATGTTTCATTCGGTTTCTAATCGAATTGATTACAATATTTCAAAAAAATAAATGGAATAAAAATTGCATTTTGAAAAGTACATATTTATATTGAAAATCATAACGAGAATTGATATTGAGGCTGCTGTTAGCTTCGACTCCTGTTTCAGGTGACTCGAGTATTTCCTCACCTGGTGGTGGGCAAGCTCCTCCAATGACTACAACTAGCAAGGCTCCCTCCGCAATTCGACACAATCGTTTGATAGGGGGTGTCCAAAAACAACATCGGACTCCGCCCCCTGTTCCTCCTCGTGCCTCCCTTCAAAGGACTAGAGAAAAAGGTGGCAAGGCTTTAATTACCTGATCCCTGGTTACGAGTGAAATGTTTCTTATGCAACTGCTCAAAAATATAAATATAAATCGTACCGATTTGTATCTATGTTGGCAGTTGCGCTGCATTAATAAATGGGATCAGGAAATTTGAAATGTTTACGATGATCCACGGCGACAAACGATTGGAAATGGAAAACGTAAATTTTATCAAAAGTTGTTACCCTGGATCATCGATAGCTCGCAACATTTCTGCATGGTTTGGAGGTGACCACCCATATTTTAACGCATTATTTTTTTATTTGTTTATTAATTTGTAGTTATTTTGATTGGAGACACGAAACCTTGCAATTTTTACCCCGATCCGCACCCCGAGTAGTTTTTTTTGTTTGTTTTGTTTTGATAAAGCACTTTTGAGTTTTCTGAATGCATTTTTAACAAGAGGTGATTTAACATGGAAACGACCACGTTGGGACTAAATTTATAACTTAATTGGTCACAATGCAGTTATAAGTGAAGATTTAATTTGATTACTCACAATCACCTTCTTAAAAATGTTATTTTTTTAATTTTCTAATTTAATTTTTGTTTTCTCACTTTGTTATTTTGAGCAATAGTTTTAAGTTGAGAGAAAAATATTGATTTGTTTTTGCGTTTTAGGTGCTACCGGCATACGCTCAGATATACCCGTGTCTTCTACCCCGCCACCAACCTTTGAAGAAGCTACTAAAGATGGAGGGAAACCAAGGTCGCATACTGATCATGGTGTCCATCCTGCATCAGGAGATGCTGCTACTGTAAAACCAGTGCTGAGTAATATTGATACTTCAGATAAAAGTGATGTTATAAGGTATAAGAAATCTTTTTTTCTTACGGAAATGTCAGATGTAGGAAGGATGTGGAATGCCAGATCTGAACTTGATACCCAGTCGTATTTAATTAGGACTCATATATAGTCGTATGTGGTCTGTTTGGCCAGATATAATCATATATGGTTAGACATAATTGTTTTATTTTTTTTAAAGATAAATGAAATAAAAATCAAGAAAAATGGTTTGGATTTTTTTATTTATTTTGAATGAATCACATACGGAACAAGGAAAAATTTAAAACATACTCGCAATTGTGTGGTGAAATTGTTTCATTATTGATGGAATTTTATAATCTATTTTCTTTTAAAAAAGAAATTATATAAAATATTAACACGTGATTAGGTCTGGTTTTGACTTTTATTGGTCATCTGACATCTCTGCAAAATGGTATTTGCCTGGTATTTTGTGACTATCAGTTTAAAAAAAATTTGTCGTTTTAAAAATATTTTATGAATTTGTCGTTTTAAAAATATTTTATGAATTTGACAAAAAAATATCTGATTTTGCAAGATCTTACGTAGTTGCGTCATCTTGTTAATTTTTAAAGGGTTTCTTGTATATTTTTAATTTTTATTTATTTATCAGTATACGAAATACAGAGTTGCGGCAGATTATTGCGTCTAAAGTTGCTCACCGAGCAATAATCATTGCTGGTGTTAGAGTTAAAACTACTAGGTACTCGTATGGATCGGTTGAGTGGATAATAACTTTTTAAAAAAAAAGAAATTAAACATCTAATATAGTTGAAGTGTGTTTTTAACTTATTCACTCATTAAGCCCTATCCATAAAAATGTTTGTGGTAAAAAGAATTATTCTAATTGTATCATGTGCTGCAAGTGCATATTTTTAATCTCTGTTTTGCTTTTAATGAAGTTGGTACTTAAAAGTTTAAACTATTCCTTTATGGTCTAGTTCTGATCCCGGTTTAATGACTAGTGTGCAAATTTTAGAATCTAACCTTTTTTGAAAAAGCATATCGTATTATTTTTACTATCTAAGACATATTAGCTGCATTCGAAAATAAAAAGACATTAGACTCGTTTATAGGTTTGAACTGACACAGATTGCTCAGTTATTCTGTATTTGAGTCACTTAAGAAACAAAAAATTTACAGCCTAATTCCATTACACTAAATTGCCAGATGTATTTAATATAAATTTTTTTTGCTCCTTGTTTTGTTTTGTTTGTGTGTAAAGTAAAATGTGCAGATCTTTTTGTACAGTTAACTGAGAGTTGTTGAATGGTTGGTAAAACGTTTGTATTTTAAAATGTAACTTGCTATTCTACACTCATTTACAATTTATGCTTATAGGTTTCAAAGTTGTAGAATACGCAATTCTGTCATTTAACTGCCTAAATTTTTCAAATGATAGCACTCAAGAGTGTATTCCCTGAATACATTATTGGTAGTTCTGGCAAGTTGTAGCAAAGTTATATTCCCTGATTGCATTATGTGAAGTTCTAGCAAGTTGTAGCAAAGTTATATTCGCTGAAATCTCTAACTGAGTGAAGTTGTATTGCATTTTAAATGAACTAAAGATAAAAATTCCTAGTGACTTTTGATGAAGTTTAATTCATTTTGACGAATTTTGTGTATCCAAAGGTCTGTTGGACCAGAGTAAGGATTTTTTGATAGTTCACTGTAATGGAATTGGACTGTATTTGACGTAACATGAACAAACCTAGGCTTTAAGTCAAAAAATGGTTTGGACTGTATTCGATTTAAAAAAAATTTTTTTTTTTAAAGTTAGTCAGTTGTGTTTATTGGATCTTCTAGACCCATATGAAAAAATATTTCTATTTTCGAATGCACTTAATAAAATGAAAATATTTAATCGATTGTTTCTTACGTTTTTGGGTTTGTTTTATGCATGAATATAAATGTGGCAAATGAACGTAACAAATTTGTATTATTTATTTAATTTATTTAATTATGTATTTATTTATTACTTTTTATGTAGTATATCACATATCACGTTGAAAACTGAATCAACAATGTCCAGTCAGTCAGTTTTGTCCGATAGCAGTTCCACAACATCGGGCATTAGCTCAACCATTAGGACAGTGACCTGGACCCCCCCACACAGTGTTGAAGGATCCACGCCCACTCATACTGAAGGTACCCCCAGCTTTACAGAGTCCAGCAGTAGTGGGGATCTAGGTATGTTTTGCTCGTTGCACTCGAGAACTAGCATGTCTTGCACGGTTCAATCGTTGCAAATCTACTTCACGTTCTCTCCCGCACAATCCGATTTCCGCTCGGCTAATAATAAAAAATAAAAATTTTAATTTTTTAAAATTCTTTTTAGCATGCCCAACGACACCTGTGAGGGAAATTATAAAGCACATTACAGGAGCTAAAGGAGATGCGATAACGTATCAAGAAACAGAGATTGTAAGTGTTAATTTAGTCCCTAGTAGAAAAATACTTTTACGGGATGATGAAATCGAGTGAAAGGAATGTTTGCTTGGTTTTATGGATTTTTTTCTATTTATTTTCTTTTAGGTCGCTAATTAACATCAGAGTGAATTGTTTTGTTTTCGTATTGTGAAAGTTTGAATTTGACGTTTGATATGAAAAAGTTGTGTTGACTGATGTTTTAATTATTATTATTTTTTATTATTTTAAAAAGTGTGGCGTTACTATTAATTAATGGGTTTTGTATTGTCGTAATAGTTCAAATTGATGTAGTTTTTAATTTTTTAATTTTTGGGAAGAAATTGACGAATTTTTTAAGTATTTATTTATTTTATATTTAACATTTCTTTGTTTTTACATTAGATGGCGAGGTTTTTAAGTCTTACAGTACGAAAATTGGGTCAGCGTGGATTTAAAAAATATATATTTTCTAATGCAACTAACATCATGTTCTGTTGAAATTAAAAGCTAATATCTAATCATACATTCTTTCTCCACTTGAAACTCAACCAAGTAGAACATAATGAGCAGGTGTTTCGCTGTTGTTTGTATTGCGCAAGTCAAGTGTAGAGCAGCTAATTATTATTATCATCCAATAACAGCGTCAGCTAGAAATTAATGAAGCTATCTTGCTTTCAGTTTGTTTTGAAAACTGAAATTTGAAATTTAATTTTAACTTGTTGAAATAACGGATAAGATAGGATTAAACTTGTTCCATAAATTAAAAATTACGCTCGGCGAGGCGACGCTAAGATATGAAGCTCGACTCGGTTTCTGTCAATCTATAAAATATTGGTACGAAAACAAGTGTTATTAAAACTGCGTAAACACAGCTGCAGCCTTCTCGGGTCAGAGTTAAATGTTTCCAATCCAATAGAGAAATTAAGTTTAATGCTTTGAAATGATAAAAGCTGGTCGTTTTTTACTTACTTAAATGTTATGTTTTATAATGTTTTGTTTAAATATATGATTATATATGTACCTGATTAAATTGCCCTCCACTATTGAAGGTTCTTATGGATGAGTAAAACAACTGTTTGCAATAGCAGCTACATTCAAAAACTCTTAAGCATTCGTTTCTGATTTGTGACTTATGATTTGTCAAAGTTTATATATTAGTCAGGTTGTCAAAATTTTGAAAACATTAATTCTCAGATTTGTCAAAATTTAGAAAAAAATTTTCAGATTTTTTAAAAATTAGAAAAGATTTCTCAAATTTGTCTAAATTTAGAAAATATTTCTCAAATTTGTTAAAATTAAGAAAATATTTCTCAAATTTGTTAAAATTAAGAAAATATTTCTCAAATTTGACAAAATTCAGTAACACATTTCTCAAATTTGACAAAATTCAGTAATACTTTTCAGATTTGTCAAAATTTAGAAAAGATTTTTCAAATTTGTCAAACAATTTGTCGATTTCAAGACAAAAAGAAACGCCAGAAACAGGCGCTTAAGAATGTAACTAATAGTCATTGCAATGAAACTAAATCCCAGCTTGCGTTCACCATTTAAACCTTAATTTAATTTGCAGAAGTATTCAAATCTGTTTTACACTACTCATTTCAAACCATAAAGTTTGCATTTTAATTTAAGCTTCATAACATAATGTAAATTTTTAACCATTTACGCCGATTAATGAAATTTTGCCTCTTCATTTAGCGACCATCAACGGGAAAACAGTTTTTTTCTGTATAATTCTTACATTTACATTTTTGTGGTTGTTGGGTTATTTCTTGCATGCCTTATGTGGCTCTGTATCTGTCACGTTGCACTAACTGATATTTTTTCTTCCCTATTTTTTTTTTCCTATTTCTAGTGAAAATGTTCACGACACCTTCCATCCTTGGTTGGCTGATGGCAAGTTGAGTTTTCCATTTGTGTTAAGGATCTGTGGAATTAATTGTACATTCTGTTAATATTGTAGTCATATTTCTGAATGTGTGTATTTAAGTGGGTCAAATACTCAAAAAAAAAAAAAGAAAAAAGAATGCAAATAAAATGTATTCTGTCGATGTTGTTACGCGGTGAAGCTATATGTAAACCTTCGAGGGAAAAATGTTTTTGCTTTTTTGTTTTTGTTTTTGTTTTTCATTTATCTGTATTTATAGTGACCAAAAGTATAGCAAAACTTGAGTATTAACAATTAACATTCCAAAAAAACGTAATGGAAAAGAAATTCTCATTACACTGCATCTATTTAAATGTTTAAATGCAAATCGTATAAACTGATTTGGAAATGAATTCTGTTTATAAGAAAAAAATGTGTACGTTCATCTTGTACATTTTGCTCTTCCATGGTTTAATCATATTATGTAAATGTATTATTATTTTTTGGTTATTGACAATGGATTCTTCTTCTATCCATTTTGTTTGACCTTGTTGTATAAATGTTTAAAGTAAGTGATTTAGACTTGTGCTTGTTGCCTAAAAGAGATTCAAATTTGTATAGTTCGTATTATTACATTGCAAATGTATAAATGGAAGACTGTGGGTGAAATTCTCTACAATACACATTTAAATCTATGTCAGCGGGATGTATCGTACCCCAAATACGTTCAAAAGTCATTGGTGCCTGTGCTTTTTTTTTTTCTTTTTTTTTTTCTTTCTTTCCTTTTTTTTTTTTTAAATTTGAAATGCTATAAAGTTGGTAATTACTGTCTCGCAATTTTTTTTTTTTTTTTTTTTTTTTTGAAATTGTTATTTCGGATTCAAAAGCACAGCCACATGTTTTAAACAGCATGTGTATTCTTGTAATGGATGGAATTTGCAATAAACTTGCATCTCTTTCATTTTATTTACTGTTTTTCATTAACGAAAAGAGGAATCTTTTATTAATCGTTTGCCATCTGTTAGTAATGTTTCATTTTATTGAGCGGAGATAGATTCAGCGTGGCAAGTCGCGCCATCTTGGAAGGTTTAAATTCGTCATTTTGGTAATTTCCACAAATTTAATTAAATTATTATTATTTTTTATTTATTTTTTACTAACATGTAAATAATAATAATAATCCAACAAATTTAATTTGTTCAATTTTTTTCTCAACAGTTCGGTTTTGTCTGTCCAGTTTTTGTTTGCATGTTGCTCATTCGTAAATTCGTCCGATAACAAATTAATTTGCTCGTTCTGTTCCAATTTATACTTTAGTTTTGCCTTGGCTTCAGCTTGAATAATTTACAAAATCATTCAACAGCAGTTTGAAGTTTATTTTAGATAATAATTTAAGATTAATTGATTTGTTGAATGATTTGAGCTCATTAATGTGTCATAAGTTGTGAGGTATTAATTATTTTGTATTTTATTTATTTTCAGACACATTTATGATAATCTATACGATTCAATCAATGGAAATCGGGGTTTATTGCTGTTGAGATTGGTCTTAAATCATGGGACTATTACAGTTAAAATGAAGGCTGTGAAATCAAAGCTTGCCTGTTGTGAAATTACTCAAAACAATTGAAAAATTTATAATTGTTTTTAATTTATTACAAATTATATACATATAATATATAAATATTTTAAAATAATGTTATCAATAAAATAGATATAACGTTTTATAGTTTACTTTACTAAAGTTTACGTTAAATTTGCTGAGAGGACAGAGAGCCAGATTCAGATTTTGACCAAGGCGCTGCTTTTCCCTCACATGGTTCTGAGAGGTTTAGTGTGTAATCAGTCCATTTTGCATGTAAGGAACTTCTTTAGATGGAAAGCCTGTCAAAAACTTCTATGGTAATGCGCACATCGTACTAGATAATACTAATAAAGTTTGTGTTGATGCCACGGTGTTTTGTTCACCACGGTGAACAAAACATTCAGTTCGTATTTTATTTTTAGAGCGCCATTTGTGCCATCAACACAAACTTTAAGGATGATTTTGGTAATCTATTACCATGGAAGAAAGCTGGCTTCACTGATGTAGTGGCAGCAGCAAGGATTTTCCATTTCAAACAAATATCACCAATCAATACTCTAGTTTGTGAGTGTTCGGCTACGGTCACCACGTGGTCAAGGGGACGGCCACGTGGTGCTGGATGCAACACACACTTTAATAATGAAAGACAACACAAAGACGCAATATTTAAATGAAGTATAAGCTTTATTGAATGGTCGTGTCTAAGGGCCAGTGTATCTTCAGTGTGGTCTCCTATTGCAAGGAGTTCCTCAACTTCTTCCTAGTATTCCTGATCGTTGGTCATGCCGTCGTGGACGACGTGGCCAGCGAGAACTTGGTCGGTTATCTCTCGCGCCTATGTGTTACATGCACATGGCACAAACGGAACGGACGCTCAGGTCCATGCGGTCCGCAGGGCGGACACATGACCAGAAGTTGCCGTACATCTTTGGTGTCGCCTTCGCACATGGGAGATAGCCCAGAGGACTATCGCTGGCCATGGCGGAGATACAACTGCCCATCAGGCACTCTGGCGACCTTGTGCACGCAACTTCCGGTCTGGCCGAGCCCCTATTGGTCTGCAATGGGTTGCAGCTCCATTTACTATCGCTAGGGAGCTGCGACAGGGGTCGCGAACATTGACCAGTGGCCGCCTGGCGGTCACAAGTTTCTCATATAACAGTGAAAGCAGTAAAGCCCAGTTTGAACCAGGAAAAAGGGTGAGGAGTTATACCAAATCTCTGACTCTGCAAGGTTTTTAATAATCCAAAGAACATTGAGGATTTTCAGTGATCTTCTGCTAAGAATTTGTCTCAAGTATGGTCTATTCCAGCGTTTCTCAAAGCGAGGTGCTGCTGTTCCATCACTTTACTGTTAAAATACAAAGATTATATAAGCTTAGTAGGGCAATGTGAGGTTACTGGTCCGTAACCCATGGGACAAAATATGATACCTTAGGAGAAGTGAAAGCTGTCGACAAAAAATATTGGTCTGCTACATTAAATAGTTTGAGAAGCGCTGGTTTATTTCATCTTCATTTTGGGTTTGATCCTCTCAAAGCTATTTGAACTTCTTTTTTGAAACAGGTAGCAATGTTTGAAGAATATTGGATGTATTGTCCGCGAGGAGGTTTCCGAATTGTGGAACAGGACAGTATTCACTAGGCTTTTTAACAATACGACACTTTTTGAAAAGCAATCTATCGCGACCCACTTTATCCCTGGCGCATTGAATTTTAGTGATGTGCAAGAAAAAGTCATCTCGTAACCAAAAATGTTTTCTTTCTTTATTAATTATTATTATTATTGCAACCCACAAAAATATTTTCGCGACCCACCAGTTTGAGAAACGCTGCACTAGAACAAATGTATCCACGCTAATAACTTTTTCGGAATAATTTTCTCAATGTTTTGATAGCCTTATCAAACTCAGTTAACATCTGTTTATTGTCCCACTTGGTAGAACATTCCTTTGCCTAATACGTTACTCTAATTGGTAAGTTATTGCAAGGATCTATGCAAGATCTGTAGTATGTCATCTGGTTTGTTTGCATTACCTCTTCTGGTTCTACTGGTAATTTGAACATATCTTTCTCAAATGGTAATCTGTGTTGATCACAGTAGCGTTGAACTTCTGGTGTTGATCGCAATTTTGAATTCTTTTGTTTAGATGAGATTCGTTCGACACCCACTTGCTTTCTGCCTTGGTGAGATTTGAAATCACTTATGGTGAGCAGAAATTCTAGTCATTTCAACCTAGTTCAGCCAACTCAGTCAGATCAGTCGTTGACTTATTGAACGCACACAATAATATCAATGAAAGGGATCTCTTTATTGGCACCCCAATTCTATTTTTAAAAAATCCGACATATTTATTCCCCCCTCCTCCCCCATTATTGGTAAGTTATCCCACTAATTTTTTCTTTTGTTTTAAACGTATTTGACACGTTTAAAATACGTCTAACCTTACCTAACGTAACCTAGGACAGAAAATGTGCAAATAAATAATAAAAGGGTGAAAATCAATACAAAACGTGTGCACATAAAAAAAGGATGCTAATAATGGGTGTAAAATTAAATAATTTAGGTTTTTTTTTCTAAATGGAGTAGTGGTGTCAATAATTTAATCCGTCAATAAAATGGATATAGTGTTTTATAGCTTAATACTAAAATTTACGTTAAATTCGCTAAAAAGTTTGATGTTTTTCACCAAACACTTAATTTTAGGAAAGAGAATAGTTGACTGGCTGACTTCTGAAATGGTTTATTGATTGATTTCGTTGATGAATTTTTAATATTAATTTTTGCTTCTCTTTTCCCCTTAAGTTTTGATTTGGATCTGTCATCTCCAGCTGCAATTCTCCGATATTTGTAGAGTTGGTGAAAATGTCGGCACTAAAGAATATATAGCCAGGCACAATGTCAATGTTCTGATGTTATTGCGTGCACCAATGGCAGAATAAAAAATGTTTTTACGTTTAAATTATTGTTAAATTAAAACAGTTAAAAAAACCAACTATTATAGGTGTTAAGAATGAGAAATATACGCCGTTTATGCGCTCTTGCGATCAATGTTTGTGTAATGAGCTTGGCAGCTTGGAAAAACTACTTTTTACCAAGTTGGCAGGTGAGATGATTTACGTTAAGCTATCCGAGAATCCAATTTGGTATTATGGCATGGCTTAGAAATTTTTTCCTAGCTCGACCAACTTTTTTTTATGTGTGGGAACTGGTGCAAATTATCGATTTGAAAGCGTGATTTCCAGAAAGGAATAGAAAATATATTGCAACTAAAGTACACAATCCGTTTCTAGTTGACTTGTGATCATGAATAGATTCATTCAATACAGTAACTTGTAAACTTGTGTTCACAAAAGGACTGGAATTTGATTACTTCCGTTCCGCACTGGTATGCGCCTTCCATGTTCAAACAGCCTTAGAAACAAAACTGCGGACAAAGGTAAATCCTTGATTTAACTAACCACTTCTTCGTAAAGAAATGTTTTATAGAATAACATTCATTTATTCATTTAACATTTAATGGCGATATGCTTTGTTTCAAATTACGACAAAAAATATATATTTATATACAAAATCTGTGTTTAGGATGATTGTACTTTTAATCTTTTATCCATCATTTGAAAACAAATTATATAATATAATTATATAATTATTAATTATTGTTCGTTTTAAAGACCACGGTTAAATTAACACGGAAAGTTCTCTCACGAACGTTTACAATGATATCAACACAGAGAAAGCGGAAACAAATTGATTTATGTATATTACTTCGGTCGAAAATTGAAATAAATGCTTTTTCAGAGTAAATAATACGGCCAATAAAAAACATTGAAGATCAAATAACCGACAGGAAATCCCACGCGACAAATTCGATCTATGCGTGAAGCGCGAAGTTTGTTTTTCACGCCTTGTTGGTTGTCTTTGATGGCCGACTGATCGAGTTTCTCTGCCCGCTTTACTTTCGGAACTTCATCACCGTCCTCCTTGTTCTGCAAAACAAATTTTACATTATTTCATTTTCTTATGAAATTATTTTTCTCTTTTGATAAATTTCACGGATTGGCAAAACGGCCCCAAGTGGTGAAAAAGATAAGTTTTATGGTGGTGAAAATTGTATTAGGACGCTTGGAAATCTAATTTGAGATATCTTTCAAGTTTCCCTTGGGTTTTGCAGCTAAGGCTTGGTGGTAAAAGCGAAACTGATAGGACATCCAGGTGCGTTCAAAGTTATTGTTTTTGTATACAAAATGGACATCGCGAAACACTACAAAAACAAAAACGACAGCTGGAGTAGTTTTTGCAATGGTTTATTATGTCGTTTGGTTTTTACCATCAAATTCAAAATTGATAGCTTAAGTTGTTCATTTATTTAGTGTTTATTTTGTCCACTAGGCACTTACTACGGCAACGACCATTTACCTTCTTTTATCCACGTTGCTAATGGATTGTGTTTTGCGCACATGAATGTTTTAATCTTACTAAAATGTAATTGTTTGAGTTTGTCAAAAAAGACCTGTTTATTTTGACAATTACCACAAAAATGGCTGCCACAAAAATTAGATTGAGAGGTCAAACTTTCCAGTATCGTAATGCTTTCAGGCACAGCATCCGCCTCTTAAAACGTGAGTAAATGTGCAATTGTGGTAAAATAAATGGGCCACAACCACAATTTGATGGTTGAATAAATATAAAGGAATTTTTAATTGCCTATTACTAGCAACTCGCACAACCGAGACATAAAAAATGTACTATAAATAGACCCAAAAAGGAACACATTCATAGGTAGGCGAGCTTTTACGTCTGTCTGTAGGCCCATTTGTGTAGGACAGTGGTCTTCAACCTGGGTTTTGCGAAATATTTCAGGGAGGGGTTTGTGAAACCATTCTCCATCCCCAATGCCCCCCCACCACTTTAACTGATATCTTCAATAAAATAAAATTTCGAATGTAGGGTTCTGTAGATAATTTTATCTCGAAAAAGAGTTCCGCGGGAAGCTGAAGGTTGAAGACCACTGCTATAGGCGACGAGGACCTAATCCGCAGGTCCCTAATCTGCAGAAATTGCGTCCCTAATTCGCAGAGTCCCATTTCTGCAGATATTAAAAATTGTAAAATTTTAATTAAAATTGTAAATAAATGTATAAAAATTTGTTACATCCCTATTCTGCAGAGGCCCTATTCCGCAGGTTCCTATTCTGCAGAGTCCCATTTCTGCAGGTTCCTAATCCGCAGAATACGATTTACACAGGTCTCTAATCCGCAGATAACGTTGCAATAACGTTACATTCACGTTGCAATGCTGAATTTAGACTTTATTATGCCTTTTCTTGACAATTTGGGCTTAAAACATATACCGTATTTCATTGATTAAAAGCCGCCTCAAATAGTAGCCACAGCTAAAAATCGAGGCCACAATTAAACGAAAATGAACTTGAAAGAAACATTTCACGTTCATTTCACAGCTGTAACGTTTGTTCTATGTATGTTTTGAATCTCAAAACGAGCATAGAATAAATGAAAAGACTGAAAAACAGCCACTACTTTGTATACTAGCCGGGGCCAAGAGAGGCGATTTGTAATAAAAGCTGCGGCTCTTAATTAAAGAAATATGGTAAACCGCACCCCATTCCTTATGTACAACTACATTTCAAAAGTTTAGAAAGTGAGTGAAAAATTCACTCATTCAGTGAATAACACGAAATAGTTGATTTAACGGTTAAGCAAAACAAATTAATATTGTTGGATTTAAATAAAGCAATTATTTGGGATTTAAAAAAACTCAAATTTTCATATATTTAGTTATACAGTTTAGCTACAAATCAAGATTTTTAAAACATCACTTATCTCAAAAGTTTAGAAACTTGAAAAATCATCTTAAAAGTTTAGAAAGTGCAACATAATTTGCATACTGCGACATATGCAAACACACATGTGCAAACTGGCCATGTTATTGCCATTTACCAGTCTTTTGTGCCTGGTAATTCCAAATAATGGGCAAAGCTAAACAATTATCTCATGATGAGAAGATGAGAATTCTAGAGCTTTACTGTGCAGGGAAATAAATAAAAGAAATAGCTGCTGAACTTCAGAGATCTGAGTCTTCAATCTCAAAGTACCTAACACAGATTAAAGAAGATGATAATGCCATCTTAGGACCAAGGAAATGCTCTGGAAGACCAAAAATCACTAGGAAGCTAGATGTGACTGCCCTAAAAAGTAGTTCATGTCACTCATTTTTCATCTCTAACTACTCTGGCTTAAAGAAAAGTTTCCAGGTTCACTGTTTGGCGACAACTTGTATAGCTAGGCTACAGGGCAAGGGTACCAAAAACAAAACTTCTCCTCAACAAAAAGCAGCGAAAGTGCCGAGTTGATTGGGCTAAAAATATTGTCACTGGGGCCCAGAAGATTGGGGAAAGGTTATATAGAGCAATGAATTCATGTTCTGTCTCCAATTTGGGGACAAAGGTATTTGTGTTTACCGCAGAAAAGGTGAGGAGTTTCGTCCAGACTGCATTAAAAGGGGTGTTAAATTCTCAATCAAAGTTATGGTCTGGGGTGCATACCTACACATGGAGTTAGACAGATGTGCATCATCGGCAGTTGCGTAGATTCAGAGGTGTACATGGATGTGATGGAGACCTTTTTAATTTGAAGCATTGAGGAATTATATGAGGATGACAATTTTCTATACCAGCACATTGTCATAAGACAAAAAAAGTGTCAAAACGATTTGAAGAGAAAAAAATTGATGTTCTAGACTGGCCAGCAAACTCGCCAGATCTTAGTCCGATAGAAAATGTCTGGAAGAAGATGAAAAAGGAGTTGCAAAAGGAAAAGTCATCAAATAAGCGTGAACTGATTGATGTAATCAAGACTGTTGGTCTCGCATCTCATAAAATGACTGTGCAGAGCTAGTGTCCTCAATGCCTCACAGATTGAAGGCAGTCATACGATCCAGAGGCCATCCAACAAAATAGTAACCAATATTAATATGTAATGTCCTATTTTCAAGTCGAAATAAAGGAATTATGTTGCACTTTCTAAACTTTTGAAATGATTTTTTCAAGTTTCTAAACTTTTGAGACAAGTGATGTTTTGAAAATCTTGATTTGTAGCTAAACTATATAACTAAATATATGAAAATTTGGGTTTTTTTAAATGCCAAATAATTGCTTTATTCAAATCTAACAATATTAATTTGTTTTGCTTAACCTTTAAATTAACTATTTCGTGTTATTCACTGAGTGAATGAATTTTTCACTCACTTTCTAAACTTTTAAAATGTAGTTGTATAGCCTGCAACCGGAATTTTTTTTTGGGAAAATTAACTTTTTTTTTTGTATAAGCCACGGCTGATACATCATAGATTAGGATACTGACATTTTGTTTTCTGTTCAGTTTGGTTGAATCGAACACAAGATGCCATTTTGAATTTGTCCGACAAGACGAGTTGTAGTTTGGAAGTAATAATGGCGCAAGCCCTATAGGGGATGTTGACACCTAACTTTTACAGGATTCTTTGCAAGAATGGAGCGGTTTGTACAGTTTGTGGTGTTGACAAAAAGGTTCTGTTGTTATTAATGACTGGGTATATGTCCGAGAAAGCAAAAAGACTGATTCATTCAAATCTCAGCGTGGATACCATTGAACTGTTTGTCCTTCAAATAGCTATTATGGGTCATCAGATGGATCATTGAGCTGTGAATAAAGAGGAGACAAGACTAATTTGTTTACTCGTGTATGGACACCGTGTCGTCTGCTTTATTTGACAATATTGTTAAGCGACAATTACTGACTATCAGTTGCCTATCATTGCTACATCAATCTCTTATTATATCATGCACATTAATCAAGCATGTAAGCACACATACTGCTGAATCCATGAGGAATGACAGACACACAGCGCAAGTGCCCATAATTTTTGGTATCCTTATGTTTAGAATAATATACGAATATCCGTATAATACTCGAGGCGCATGATATAGCGCGAAAAAAGGTATCGCGAAAAATTATATCGCGAAACGATATAACGCGAATTGAAACAATCGCGAACTGTAATTGCCCGTAGCACGACACTACCGCCAATTTTTTTCCGCCAACGTTTTTACCGCTAACGCGGTACCGCCAATTTATTACCGCC